>CAEGAE010023821.1:0-42515 GCA_903067095.1 Girardinus metallicus | reverse complement strand
AACAACCATGCACTCACACACTCACACCTAGGGACAATTTGGAGAGGCCAATCAACCTGACAGTCATGTTTTTGGACCGTGGGAGGAAGCCGGAGTATCCAGAGAGAACCCACGCATGCACAGGGAGAACATGCAAACTCCGTGCAGAAAGACCCCGGGCCGGGAATCGAACCCAGAACCTTACTTAAAGTAGATATTGGTTATCGGACAAATTCCCAGAAACTGAAAATCTCTCTGAATAATATTAAATTCAAAAATAAAGAGCATGGCACATCTACAAACATGATTATTCCCCTATGACATAAGCTTTTATTACTCTGAGAAGCTGTCAAGACACCCATGGTGCCTCTGGAAAAGCTGCAGAGATCAACAGCTAATATGTTGAACCTGGCCTTAAAGGAAGACTGACCAGAAGAAAAAACATTGTTGAAAGAGAAGAAGTGCTGTTTGCGGTGTGCTACAACCCATTTAATGGACAAAACAAACTAGGAAAAGAATGTGCTCTTCTCAGAAAGAAACAAATTTGAACAATTTTTTTGTTTTGCCTCATGGAAAATGCAAAAACTAAGGACAAGGAAAGTGATCAGATTTGATGGGAAGATTGACTCACACACATCGGACAGTCCTGGAAGTAAACCAGTTACAGATTGGATATAGGTTCACTTACCAGTTGGATAATGATCCTGAACATACAGCCAGATTTAAGGTTGAATTACTTAGGTACAATCATAATGAAATATTAGAGAATACCCCAGTAAAATTTCAGACTAACATCCAACTGAGAAGCCGTGGCAGCTTTAAAATGACTATTCACTGACTGAGGTTAAGAAATTTTCAAATGAAAATTAGCTCAAAAATGTCAATATGTGAAGAAATGGTAGGGACCTACCTGCCAATACGTGCAACATGTGGTGCGTCTACTTACCCGGAGTCAGGGATGCTCCACACAAATGTACGCCACACTTTTTAGATTATTTAGAGAAAATGATGGAAACCACGTTTCCCCTCCACTTGACTGACAAGCACTACTATCAAAACGCAGTGTGTGGTTGTAACGCAACAGATTTTGAAAATCACATGACCTGTGCGATCGAGCTTCGAGCTCATTCGAAACATGCTGAGCTGCATAAATTCAAGAGGTATAACTACTGTTTCAAGGTACCGTTTGTGTTTCCTGGAACATGTTATCATAAATCAGACTATGAACAAGAACGCCTCTGAATGAACCAATACCCTAGAGCCTTAAAAATTCTCCCCGTGAAAATGTTTTTTTTGTTTGTAATATTTCTGTCCCTGTTACAGAATCTGAGATTAATAAACACAATTTTTTCCCCCATGTGATAAAAATGACATGGATGTGCAGAATATTTGGTAATCTTAGTTTATGACTAGTCATGCAGCTTCGAGACACATGCCACATGCAGCCTTCATTTCACTTTTCATCTTGACATGCTCAGAAGTGATTTATGCATGTTAGTGTCAACACAGATGGATGTTGCTCCTCTCCAAGGCTTCCTCTGAGAGTCAGGGGAGGAGGGGTGGGGGGTGACTTAAATTATCGTATCCAAGGCTGTGCTCAACATGAAAGGGGGAGCACACACGCGTATTGCTTTTTACACAGCAGCATGCGTGTGTGTGTGTGCGGGGGGATGTGTGTGTGTGTGTGTATCTGTGCCAGCTCGCATGGGGCTGGAATGTTAATAACCAGTCTGCAAATAGTGAACTAAGAAAACATTAGAAGGGAAAAATAATTTTCAATTTAGCCACTTAGCTCGGCATGTCACCTTCGGGTGTTACCGGTAAACACTGCTCTGACCCGGGTGCCTTCAAATTAGATATTGGCATCGTAGCAAAGTGTTACACAGTGGGAGCGCTGCTGTGGCTCAGTCCCACCCCCCCGCTGCTCTGAATCTGGCCAGAGCTCATCACCGCAAAAACAATGCATCAGCAGGGGGACCGCATCTCCACAGTCTCATTAGGCAGCAGATGATGGTTGGACAAAACAAATCTCCACAGTTTTTACCCATTTGTATTCATCTAGTATCCAGTTGACTATCTGTTGTTGTTTTTTTTTTCATTTGTCCTCATTTATCTATTTTTTTTTTATCTTGTTACCGCATCCAAAGATAATTTTCTGATTCCGTCAAAAAAACAGCTCAGAACAAAAGCAATAAACATTCATCTACATAACGGGACGTGAGGAGTATTCATTTATTCAGAGTTATTAAACAGAGGGGACGAAAGGGGGACATGCAAGGGTAAGACGACGAAGAACAGAAGAAGGGGTGATGGAAAGCTTGTGTAGATTGAGAGATGGAGAGAGGACAAACCAACAAAGAAGAAGGCTGTAGGCTGCAGAGGTGACCATCACTCACCTCACACTCTTTGATCAGTGGGGCTGTGGATTACCGAAGGAGCCCGGATGGCTAACGTGCAGCTCTCAAAGAATGCAGGTGCTCTTTACAAGCTTAAACTAAATCAGTTGGGATATCAGACCACAGCAGCCGAGAAACAACATCAGGGTCTGGGTGTACCTCCCAGAAAAGAACCAACCAATTCCTATCAGCGGGGCTGGACAATCGTGGTGGATTTTTATTGTTATTTTCACCTACAAGCAAATATTCAGACTTGACATTTACGGTGATTCAAATGAAGTGTATTTTGAAGGATGCTTCTGGAGGATGAATGAAAGCATAAGGAACCTCCCTGTACAGTAGAAAAAGCTCAGAGGGACTAAAAATGCAAAGGAATTCAGGGGAGGATGTCTGAATTTCAGAAATAATATATAAACTTGAGTTGAGCCATCAGTTAAATGATAATGATGACATTGCAGCAAAAACAAAAAGCTGGTCCATCACAGAAAATGTTTTTTTCCACAAATATTTTTTACAAGATGCACAAAAATATAAGAAATACCCTCATAAGTCACCCAATTTATAAGTAAAGACCACCTATAAATAATTTAAGCACACTGTACATATAGCTTTTCTATGTAAAGAGCCATGCTTGAGGGAGTTCTACACTGCATGTCTCTGTGAATGTGATTGTGAAACAGGGTGGTTGCAGGGTCATGCTGCATTTTTCCAGAGAAGGATGAAAGCCGGTTGATGGATGGAACTTATACAGGGTGATTGGTGACAGTTTCTTGAGAAATGTCACCTTAGATGAGCCACTCCATCCACAAACAGAATATACATTGGCAAATAATTTCACAAAATAAAGAAAAGAAAGTGGCAATAATTGTGCTCACATTACTTTGATGACACTCTTCATTTAACATGTTAATAGCTAATGGTCTTATAGTGAAAGTAAGAGCACCTCCCAACATTTTGTAACAGAACTTTAGTATAGATGTACAGCTAGAGCTCAATGAATTAGACAAACTTCAAAATTCAATTGTAAAAGCAATGAAAATAGAAATTCAGTTTGTGAGAAAACTGGTACAGTACATCAGCTAACAAGGGGTTTTTATAATACAGAAAAGCCCCGTTCTGTGGCATGGATGTGATCAGTCTGTGGCACTTCTGAGGTGTTAGGGAAGCTTGGGCCCTTTTTTCTCTCAGTCCACTCAATGTTCCTTTATTATGCGTATGAAAAGCACATAGTGAACAGCTTCTTTTGTGATTACATATTTGTGGGCTACCCTCCATGAGGAGTGTGTCAGTGGCTGTCAGATGGGCATTCAAATCAGAAATCTCCCCCTTGATTTTATGTAAGCAATACGCATAAACTTTCTCTACTAAATCTCCTATCAAAATAAACAGAAATAGATAACACATGAAATATATCGCTCTCTGTTTAATTAAACAATAATAAATATTTTTATCTTGGATCAAAACTGTTGAAACAATTTAACTTTTTTGATAATATTTTGCAATTTTTATACTCTTGAGCCGTACCTATACGTGTTTGGAAGTGAAGGAGTGTGGTGGAAGCCCCGCCCGCCTCGGATGTGACGGCACCCAATGGGAAGGCACCGTGCGCCGTGGAGGAACGTCATCTAATGGGCACTGGCGTTCACAGTAGTGGGACGGCCCAGCCGTGCTGAGCTGCTCGGCTCGTCTTGTTCGCCGCACTCTTGTTTGCGAGTGTATGAGCAACCGCTTGAGCACTTTACATGACTGGAAAAATTAAGGTAGATGCTAATTTACCGGCTTCGAGGTAGAAGACACTTTCCCATCCGAGGAAAGAGGTTGTTTTGCTTTTTTTTTTCTTTCTTTGCGGTAGGAGACAGATCTGATTTTGCTGCCTTTTCTGCCAGTCAGCGGCAGAGATCTCTGATGCCGAGCGCTTAGCTAACAAGCTAACTGGAACTGTTTTCACAGACAAGCTAGTATAGTTAGCTTGCTAACAAGCTAGCGAACGTCGGCTTTAGAAATGTATTGTCTCGGTTTATCTGTGGTAATGTTGGAACCGGCTATAGAGGCATTACATGAACAAACTGGCGTGATATCTCCTGTGATATGCTGAATGTTTTAAAGCTCCTGTACTAGTTTGGTTTATAATCTCCAGTGGAACCTTAAGACTGGAGTACAGACAATACTTAACTGGGCAACAAGTCGAGCTCACTCTGCTGCTTATACTCAATTATGTACTCGTATTTCATATTGTCAGCTAATATCCGGATAAGATAGAAACTGTAGCTCGTGGCAAAAATAACCCTTGTGGCTCAGCAAAGGTGGCGTTACACAAAGAAAAGTAGAGTGCGACTTAGGATGTCCAGATTTGAGTCCATCCGGTAGTTTGGGAAAAAGCTGTTGTCATTTTATCAGCAGCATCACGACCGACGAGGAAGACGAGGTGGATGGACATTAAAAATCGCCCACATGCGTTGGATCAGCTCCCGGACTTGTGAAAGGCAACTGAAGCAGGAGGAGGGAGACGGAAGCTCGCAGCCCTTGCAGCCCGGGGGAAGATGGCGGAGCGCTCCCACAGGAGGTGGTGAGACCCAAACTTCGCAACTTGTCGGATTCACAGACTCGCACCTTATCTCCGATCGCCGGACACATGCAGGCCAAAAAACGATACTTAATCCTGTTCTCCGTCGGCGCCTGTCTCATTCTGCTGTTGTGTTTCGGGGGTATACAAGTCCCGCTGTCCGGACGGGGTCCCAGCCGGCGTGATGACCGCAGCCTGGCCGGTTATCACCCCGGTGCGCGGTGGCGGCGCCTCCAGGGGTACCTGCAGTCTTTCAGCATCTTTGAGAAGGATCAGAGCGACGATCTCAGCGAACACATATCTCCTAGGCAAAAGAGGGACACCAACTCATTCCTGTACACTGGAAAACGATGCAGAATGGAGTCCTGCTTCGACTTCTCTCTGTGTGAGAGGAACGGATTTAAGGTCTACGTGTATCCGCAGCAGAAAGGAGAAAAGATCTCGGAGAGCTATCAAAACATTCTGACCTCCATCGAGGGCTCCAGGTTTTACACGCCGGACCCAGCACAGGCCTGCCTGTTCGTCCTGAGCTTGGACACTCTGGATCGGGACCAGCTTTCACCTCAGTACGTTCACAGCCTGAGGGCGAAAATCCAAAGCCTTCCTCTCTGGAACGAGGGCAAAAACCACATAATCTTCAATTTATATTCCGGCACATGGCCAGATTACACAGAAGATCTCGGCTTTGACATTGGCTTTGCCATGCTGGCCAAAGCCAGCATAAGTACAGAAAACTTCAGGCCTGGATTTGACGTTTCTATCCCCCTGTTTTCGAAGGAGCACCCCAGGACAGGTGGAGAGAGGGGCCATTTGAGACATAACACGATCCCCCCTTACAGGAAGTACGTGCTTGTTTTTAAGGGGAAGAGGTACCTGACTGGAATAGGGTCAGACACAAGGAATGCTTTGTACCATGTGCATAACTCGCAGGACGTGGTCCTCCTCACCACCTGTAAGCACGGGAAGGACTGGCAGAAGCACAAGGATGCACGCTGCGATAAGGACAACGCAGAGTACGACAAGTGAGTACTTTTCTGTCATTAAGTTTTCAGATGGTGTTTATTTACCTCCTCTTACGGTCTCGTTTGGTGCTTTTAGGAAAAACTTGCACTGAAATAGTCAGCTTGAAGGTTTGACTGAGGGGCGCGGACGATATGGACGTAGAAATTTATCGCGATACTTTGTGGTACTATTGTGATAACGATAAAGAATGTGATTTTTAAAAAAAAATACATTTATTACTCAGGTTTTTTGGGTTTTTTTTTTAGGTAACTGTTTGGCTGTGACTGCATAGCATCCATAGCACCACAAATACAAATATTTTTGTTGAAAAGCTTTTTTATTTGAAATGGGCTTCATCAAGACACCACTTATTTAAAGAAAGCATGATTTATATCAGTAAGCTGCACACAGCCACCGGATTTAATCATGTTGCCACATTTATTAATATTTATTGATGCCTTTATGGAACAAACTGTGGAAAAAATGGCAAAAATAACATTTCCATTGGCACTGTCAGTTTTTATTTTATCATCAGTAAGTGAAATTGATCTTAATGATACATATATCAAAATGACAAATGAATCAAAAGTCTTCATGATAAACAATATGATAAATGCCCACCTTTGGCTTGACTTAATTTCTTTGCAATAACAAATATTGTAAAGGAAGTAACTGCTTAAAAGAAAAAGCTAAAAAAAAAAAAGAAAGCAAAATATGTGGTTTATTAATGTGCGCAGAATTATTTTTCTGTATTATTTAGATTGCTTAAGACTGTCTTTTAGTTTTTTTTGTTATAAGAAAAAAACAAACACTGGTCAGGAATGTCCTAAAGATGCTGTGACGCCACAAGGGTTTGTTGTTTACTCAGTTCCCCAATATTTGCTCACATCATTTACTCATTTATGGACCGTTAGTGGAGGCCTGTGAGGCACTGATGAGAAAATTAATGTCAGCCAGAGGCACTGAAGTATTACAGTCGTTCAGTCAATATGTCGATCTGTTGACTCAGCCATTGATAAGTCTGCTTCCGTGTTCTCCATGTCCTGACGTCCCCATTATCTTTGTCATTTCCTGTACAAATATTCTTGATTGTCAGAGATTTTATTGAGTTTATATTAATTTATTACTTGCCTGTTCTGGTGATGCACAAGTGGCTGCTTTAAATTAGCTTTTTTTTTTTTTTGGACCAATATAATCCTGTAAGCTAGCAGGATCGTTGCCTGTATTAAGAGAATACGCCGTAGAACAGAAGTGAAGCTCTGGAGTCATTTCCTGCTGTCAGCCAGGCCATTTTCTGAGTTCAAATCTGATGAGCAGACTCTGTGATCCAGCTTTGGACAGTGGGATTCAGTTTTTGTCGGCCAGGGCTGTGCCATGTTTTTACTGGTGGTGTTTGATTGGAGATCTTTGGACTGGATTAGCAGTGACAAAGCTCTGGTGCCAGTGAGGGGAAGCCACTCTGGCCTCTGTTTGCTCAGTCATTTCCCAGACAAGCCCGATTGCATTAGCCTGGAATGCACTGGCTCTGACCAGTGTCCTGTTTGACCCCAACATGTTGGGGGGGCCAAAAGGTAATGACTTATCTTTTGACTTTATGCTGTATTTTTGTTTTTGTGCCCTTTAATTGAAGTGTTTAGACAGGAAATGGGTAGAGACAGAAGGGGAGAGCAACAAATACCAGGATTGGGAATCGAACTTCCATTTTCCTTTAAAATAAAAAAAAAAAGAATTTTCATCACTTTGTCCTCATCAATGGTTCCTGTGCTTATAAAACATAAAATATCTGATCTGTGTGTCACCGAGTAAGGACTAACTGCTCCCTGCTGAGTGACCAGAGAGGGATTTCATGTAGAAACATTATCTATAACTCAGATGACCATTTATTTCATTAAGAAGCGTTGGGGACCATTTAAGATATGAATTTCTAATGTGTGACAATCCAGCTTACTTACATTGTTTAGCCAGAGTAAGTGCTTTTTACTCAATGTGCCTTCTTTAAACCCGACTAGTGGTTTTACTTTGATTCCCAATGGGATGTTACATCTTTGAAACGTACCAAATCGTTTATATTGTTTTGTGTCATGCCTTTTTCTGCCAGTGCTACATCTTTAAAATGACAAAATTCACACAGACTCTGATTGCCACGAGCATGCTTAATGTCTAAAGTTTAAAGTTTATAAATGGCACTTTGACAAACACACCAGCAGCATCCTGAATCCATCCATCCATCCATCCATCCATCCATCCATCCATCCATCCATCCATCCATCCATCCATCCATCCATCTTCTGTTCACCCTTGTCCCTTAATGGGGTCGGGGTGCCCATCTCCAGCTACGTTCCGGGTGAGAGGCGGGGTTCACCCTGGACAGGTCACCAGTCTGTCGCAGGTTTTCTGAAAGGCCGCTTCCTGCAAATGTAACTATTGGATATTGCCAAGCTTTGTGTTTATATCTACTTACATTCTTTGGACCTTTTGATACCAAAGGTCGATACCTGTACCCAACAAGAGGGTAGAGGTCGCCCTCTTGTTGGGTGACCTCAAATTGTCCAAAACACATGACGTTCGGCGTCATTGATTATTTAACAGTGACTTGAACAAACCGCAGTTCTGCATCTAGCTTTACAGGAAATGGCCGATGCAAACATATGGATCTGAAGTTGAAGTCTTTTGGCAGACAGGGAATCTTATTCACGTCATAGCTGCAGCTGCTGCTCCCATTAATAAAAATAGTATCCCATTTTTATTAATGGGATACTATTGGATAGTTCCTTCATTAATCAAGTAATTGAATAAATGTGTAGAGCTAAAGAAACAGGTTGGGAACCTGTTTTTTTTTTTTTTCGACTTAAACCTACAAAGAGCTCTATCTCACCTGCGTCACACACATCCCAGCCTACCAACTCTTTCCAGGGAATTTTCTTTGTAGTGTTTGTTGTGCGCGACTGCAATAATGTGGTCGACGATACTTAATTATCTTTTTGACATAAATCAAGCATGACACCCTTATTTTGAGTTGGAATACAGAAGGCCACTGACTTAACGATTGTTTTCTAAAAACATGCCAGCATTGTTAAAACTGGTCTTAATCTCCACTCCACTTGTTGGGTGTTGGAAAAACTGAACTGTTGCATTTGAGGCGACCGCTGACGGATGCTCATTTAGTGTATTTCCATCTTACTTTATTAATAATTTAGGGTTTGACATCTGCCTGTTGCTTCAATGATGAACACCAATTTGGAGTTTTTACATTTGATATTGTGCTGTTATGCTAAACTTATGTATGACACACTTTTCTCTAAATTAGTCATTAAACATTTGGTGCTGTTGTGTTTTTTTTCCTTCACATTTTTATGATGTTTTGTGACTGCACCTTTGACAATGTTATTCAGTTGTATGCAATATTTAAAGATTTTTCTTAAGTCATTCAGTGCATCATTTCAGCTTGATATGTTTCTATTTCCAGTTTTCTATAAACATGAATAGTTTAGTGTAATCCTACATTTTAACAGATTTAGATCGGAGGTCCTGTGTTCTAGTCTTACTTTAAGCGGAGATCAGATGTAGAACAACCTAAATCTGTACCATATTTCTTTCCCTCAATTTTATTCATTTATTTTTTTTTCTGTGAAGCTTTTGGTTGTATCGGAGTTGCTGCGGCCTGTTATACGGCCCTATGGGCCTGACGGTGCAGTCTGGCATCTAACTGGGTGGAAGTAGTTGTTTCTGTGCCTGGCTGTGGTCTTTTGTGCAACTAATCCCTCTTATCCTCTCACAGTGCAAAAAAAGGAAGTTATGATAGTCAATGTAAGCCCTCACAATAATTACCATGTCAAATTCATGTCAATCTTTGATGCGCCATAGATTGACTGGGTGTTGCTGCATGAAGATACTACACAGTGCTCCCCACACTGCTTTAAGCTGTCTGGGAATTATTTTATTCTTTGCTATTCGTTGAAATTAAGTTACCAGCAGTTGAAGTGGAAAGTTCAGTCTCCTCAATATGATTTTGTGCAAACCTATTAAGACCCCGAGCCGCTTGTTTACATCTCTGCCAGCATCGCTTGCGAAGGGTTAGTCAACAGTTTCCTTCCCTCATCTCCGTGTACTTGTTTGTATATTTGTACTCCGCCTCTGTGCACAAGCCGGTAATGCTGCTGGGAGAGAAGAGGAGAGATATTGCTGGGAGATCCAGCAGGAGGCAGATCAGATGCAATTTTAACCTCAGACTGAAAGCCCTCTCACAGCTTGTTTCCAATTAGGCGGCACTACCAAGTGCAAGAGCATGAATGGGATAAAGTGAAAGATTGGGGGTGGAGGAGTCGGGGACCGGGGGGGGGGGAGCAAAGTCTCAGAAGACTGAGATGCAAGTGGAAGTTGGGGAAGAAAATGGAAGCACAAAGGAATCAAGCCCTCTCAGAAGTGACGAGCTAGATTGAAAATAAAAGGCAGAAAAGAGGAAAAACACATGGCCATCTATTCAGCCGTACGAGGTGAGCGCAGTAGCTGGCAGGCTGCTGACGTTAGTCTGCTAGGTGTATTTATAGCCTTGGAGGATTTTTAATCCTCAGTATTGGCCAAAGCCCCTGGCAGAGGGCTGCTAGCCAACCTGATGCAGGCTTCACAAGCTTGGGGAAAATGATAATCCATGGGGGAGGATAGCTGATCTAAGTTCCTGCACATGAACTATATTTGCCTTTTTTTCCCCCATTAATCTTATCTATATTTCCAACACATTGGGTCAGCATTTTTTTCCTTTTTTTTTTTTTTTAAAGGTATTATAGTGTACTTGGTCATTTTGTCATAATTTTTCAGTGACTTTCCTCCTTTAAAACTGATCTGTGTGGCTGTCAAAAGTCAAAGGACATTCTTTAAACAAATTTGAGACCCATCCATTAATTTGTTCCAGTCTCTTCAGCCAGCAAGATCATCTTCTAAATGCCTGTTTTTCCAGTGTAACCTATGCAGTCTTTTGTCAGATTAGCTGTAAAATGACCCCTTCAGTCAACAGTCATTTATTACTACTTTAGCTTGGCCCTTCCAGCTACTGTCCTATATATCTTTGCTATGCTTCCAATAACCCCGCCAGCTGCCTCTTCTATGTAGAGCTAAATGATACAGCGTGCAGAGAAGAGGCCTGGTAAACCACAAAACCACTCTACACAGACCAGACTTTTCTTTTTTCAATATACCTATATTGTTATGCTGCCCAGCCTCTGGAATGATCATTGTTTTAGATGCTTGTATAGTTTGCCTTTTACTGGGGATACACTTTTCCAATGACCATTTTTGGAAATCTATAGTAAAGACATCGTTTGGATCTTGGAAGAAATTTTCAAAAATCATTTTGTAGAACTGGTATCACGGACCTATTAGCGGTTGTTTGAAGTGTTGTTAATAATTAAGAGACGTCAATTTAAGTGGCAGCTGAAGTGCATGACCACCTGGAATGAAGAAGAAGCAGTTGATTAGGTAATAAGCTTGATTTGCACAAGGCTTTCTCACCAAGCGAATTCCACTTGGTTTTCAGCTTTTATCTGAGTGTTTTCAGTATTTCTCTTGTGACGGAAGTTGGTAGCCAGAACGCCACCAGGCCACACAACATTTCATAATCTTTCCTTATCTTTAACAGTGGCTTTTTCTTTGTAATTGGATTCCATTGCAATTTGAGTGAAATTTAAGAGTTACGGGGACGTCCATTTGCGAGGTAAATATTGAAGTGGTAAATGTTTGTAAGGGTTCCCATGATAACATGTTTTAAAAAATGTCATGGTAAAATTGTTTTTAGTCATTATGCCAGTGAAAAAATGCAGTTTTTATGATTAGCCATCAAATTCAGTGCCTCAGGGACTTCACTGCAGACAAGAGCAAAGGACAGTGCATAAACAGATATTGCAAACAAGAAGTGCCAAGGGTTCATTTTTTTTGTCATGTTTTGGACTTTGCAACTCCTCAATAAAAGCTACCACTTTAGCTTCCAGTTGGCTCATAAGTTTTTTTGATTTATTTGCTTTAACACTGGATATTTGCAGTTTTCGCAATGGTCTGGTTTGTCTCTTTAAACTGTTGCTGGCTTGTCGGATTTCTTGGATTAAAGGTATTAGTAGGTGAGGGGCTACTTGTTACTCGGCGAGTCGGTCAATGTGGTTTACTGGGGGGGGGGCTGTCTGTAATTTGTTTGTGGCATCATTTATTAGAGATGAAAAAAGTTAAATTCTTTAACTTTGTTCATCTCTTGTACCGGGAATGTTGTCATTTTTTTCCAAGGCAAAACTTTATAGTTAAAAGCTTAGATTATGTAAAACGGCTTTTATCTCTGTACTTTTGGTGACAAGAAAATACAAGACTGTCAAATTCAAAGACGGCAGCCATGCCAACATTGTTTGAAAATAAGCAGGTTGGGGTGTGGGAACGGAAGAGTAATTTGGTAAAGACAGGTTTCTTAAAACTGGTGCACAAGGTACTGTGGTCTGCCTCAGTTTCATGATGATGTGAGCGAAGGAATTAGCTGATGTGTCTAGAATAAAATTGGCCAACATCCCAAAGTAAAATGCCTTTAGTGGCAATAGTGTAGGGCTCAAAATGATAGATTTATTAATATTTCATAGCTTTCTCCACCTTCATCATCATAAGTGCTGCAAGTGGAGCCTTTAAGGTCAAAGATGTAGTTTAATGGCGCTGACTCATCAGCGAATCGTTGAAGTTGGGCTTAGCTGGCCATGTACGACGAAGTGCTACACGCAGAACTGAGGACCGGCTCGAAGGCAAAGCTTGTAGGATTGCAATCCCTCAGTTGCCATCGTAGAGGAGATAGCACAGAGATAAAACTTTGCGCTACGAAAGTTGATGTCAGTTTTTAGTTACCATCTCCGTTGATTGTCAAAAGTAGTAGGAAAACACATCATTACTCCGTTGTCGCACTGGTCTGCTTTGGAAACTGTACCAGGCAGTCAGAGAAATAAGCAGCCACTCTGTTAGGAGCTCTTGGCTGACTTGTGGTTTTAAGTCCTCGGATAAAACCAGCACACAAATATATCCACACACAGATTTGGTATCTTTTGCCGTCCTCCTTGTGCAGCACTTTGTCAAATAAGGACTTTAACCAACACGGTGTGAGGAAGGTAATCTCTAGCACAAATGATAACCTTGAATATGTCATGGTCTGATATCTTCATTTGTCCTTCACTGATGGAGTTTTCACCTAAACTTCATGTTTAGCTTTATCCCAAGGGGGGAAAAAAAAACACACACACCTATCTCTATCATTGAATGGTGTTAGTTGCTGTGACTCACACAGTTTGGTAGCGATTCAGGCATGCTCACATGGGCATGCAGCAGTCGTGACAATAGTTTTCATTATCAATTGATAAAATCTAGTTCCCAGTCAGTGTGTGAGATAATATAAAGGCATTCAGCTACCCTATGGAGTAATGCCGTACTGTGTACGATCTTCAAACCTTGTGCTTGCCTGGCACATTGAGTTTATGGAGGATGTGCAGTGGATATGCTGAGCCAGCCATGTGCTGCTGCATTGGATGACATCAGTAAACCTGCAATATATCTGGAAGTGGAGATCATGTTCAGTGGATGTTTTTTATGACTGTTTGTAGGAATGTAAGGTTGTAGTAGTAACACTAACAAGAGTCCCATGTGTTTATTAATGTTCTGCTTTTAAAGTAGGACATTAATCTTTTGGCTTCAAACCTCAATATTTAGCGTGTATGTTGGTACAGTAAACGGCCCACATCTGACTACCAAGGAATATTGTGCCACAGTGGTTATCCATTAATACTGATGCATAGAAACAGACTGAGTCGGAGAAAGAAAGGCACATTTTGACTGTTGCAGGGTTAAAAGTTAATAGTTAATAAGTCGGATGTTTTATGTAACTGTGGCAATGATTTTAGGGGTTAAAAAACAATTAATTTCTTTAAAATTTTGAGGCAGTGTCTGCTAAACAGTCGTTTTGAGAGGCGTTTGTTGTGCTTCGTGTGTGAAGACCTAAACAAGGGTGAATAAACATTTTCAGAATTTAGAGAATGTCTTCAATAATCAAACCTATTCCTGAGAAAACTACTTGTTTTTATCATTTCCATAAAGTAAAACTGAGTGTAAAAAGCCTTCTAAGGCATTGATACTGGAAACTGATCTGTTGTGTACATTCTTAATCATTAAAACCTATAAATATTAAAAGTCTTGCTGATTAAGCAAGACACATGTCAATATATTGAAAGTAAAATCACTGACTCTCATTCTGATGTCTTCCTTGTACGGTTGTCGTCAGCCTTTTGATTAATAATTTAAAAGTTTCTGAAGTGGCTACAAGAGCAAAAAATTTTGAACTAACAAAATAGTGTTAATATTTTTAAAGAGTTTTTATAACGCACCCAACACGTCCTCCCTTCTCCCCACTTACCTTCTATATTGAAGAGTGTTGCCAACATATTATCAAAGTGCCACTGATTTCTGCTAGCTCCTGCAATTTGTTCAGATCGAATGGGAAAACGACAGCATTTTTCACTTTATCTATCATCATCTGTGCAGCCTCCACCCTGTAATCTCGCTTTCTGCCACTGAAGCAGTTGGGCTTCCCTCTCTGTGGTCTCGTAATTGCGCAGTAATAATCTTTTCCCTCTTGAGAGTTACAAGACTGTGTTTACACTTCATTTTTGGCAGCTCGACTTGGCAAGACACTAATTTACACTTTCTGCAGCAAAATGAAGCTCCTCTTCGGATTACTTTCGCTGCCTTGCCAGAGCATTAGAGGCACCGCAGTTATCTATGGGTTCGATGGCCTTCTCAAAATGTTCTTTTGTATCTCTGATGAAATAAAAATGGTATTTATCCACACTTTTATAAGTGTTGTTTTTTTTTAATGTCTATAGAAAATGAGGTGTACACCCATTCTTTAGAAGTAAAACTTCTCTGAAAGGTTAAACAAATTTTCTTTTCTATATTGACAGATGAAAGCTGAAATCATTTAGGCTAAATAGCCTTATGTTCTACATCTGAGTCACACAAAAGCATCTCTTTTCTGTTTTTTTCATGGTACAATGCTTTTTTTTTTTTTTTTTTTTTTAAGTTGGCATGCTACGAAGCTACAGTGATGTGTGTTAAGCAGCGGAGTGCAGGCTAGCTAATCTAGACAGCTAAATAAACAGCTAATATCAGCTGCTTCATGCCCCTCACCAAAACTATTATGGAAATCTGCACTCTTTCATTGAGAAAAACAAAGTCTTCCCTAGAACCAGTCACATTTGTTAACGTATAAATATAAAATTAATGCCAAGGCATTCTGTGTTGCACATTTTCCCCAAAATAATCACAAAATGTTACAAAGGAAAGTTAATCTAGAGAAATCCCATCCCCTGCAGCTAGGCTTTATTCATCTTCCTACAATGAGTATCGGACCAGACGCAGCTCACAGGTTTGATGCTGCTTTGATAGCGGACTCGGCTGATAACGCTCCATCGTCTGATCTAAGATGGGTCTGTCTCACCGACCATCCTTTTTTGTCTTGGTTGGTGTTTTCATTAGAGGAGGAAGACCGTCTCCGCGGAGGCTGACAGGAATGAGATTTTCTGATCAATGAACAAAAGGAAAAAACTAATTAGAAGCCGTCCACACATCGATATGTTGCTGTTTATGGTTAAAAATACATTTTATTTGTTTGGTTTTTTTTCTCCCTGTCTCCGCTGATACATTTTCAAATGTTTTACATGAATCTATCTGTTATTTCTTCTGTTTTCCTCTTATGTTGTTGATATTCTTGTTACCTTTACGCTACGTCATTCTTTGTTCATTTTTTCTTTGCGTCCCGCCTCATTCTTTTCTCTCGTCTCTTCCATTATACATGCATTTTTCTGAGTGGCTTCCCTCTGTCATTGAACCTAAATTTTTCATTACGGACCATTGCAGCTGTGTATCTCTTGCTCCATCCATCCAACCTCCGAGCTCTAAGGAACGTGACCTGGACAGATACGTTTCTGCACTCGTAAATAACCTCTGGACTTTGCCCTGTTAGTTCTATTCAGACATAAACTTGTGAGATATTTATTCAGACTTCAAATTCAGGATTATTTTTTTCCCCCCCCTAAGTGTTGTCATTCCCAAATTCATATGTTAAGTTTTAACTTTGTATATACCGTACTTTAACATTTGTGTAAAAGTGATTGATTAGTTGTACAATATCTCTATGGGCTGTTTGAAAGGACTTTTCTTTTTTCTGGTTTTTAGAGGGAGCTTAAAATGAATGGAGATTTGAAAGCAAAGAATAAAGTAGAGAGATAAAAGACTCAAAAGATTTCCAGTGAATTAACCTGAGGTCGGGTAATGTGGTTCTGATGTAGACCCTGTCTGTGTGTTGATAAATGTTTTATGAAGCTCTCTTTGAACTCATTAACCACAGGGAGATGAGTAAGTCCAGGGTACCTTGAGGAAATGAGTAAAGTTTTTTTTTTTCTTTTGTACTAAAGCTATTTTGGTACTACCCTCCTCTTCTGATTTGACTCTGGGTAATGCTTTTACAACCTCTTAGCAGTGATTGTAAAAGTTTAAGAATATCAGAATTCAAACATCCAAAAGGAGCTTTTTCCCAAACACTACACTTTAGATTTATATTTGGGTCCTTAAAACTGATACAGCATTGAAACGAACTGTTGTCTGGATCTCCAGAAATGTAATAATCTACAAGAGTTACAGCTTTTAAGATTGTTTGAACAAAAATCCTTACCGACATATTGATATACCAAACTAAAACATCAGAAGCCACTTGCAGCATTTTTGTTTCATGATTAGTGGAACCAAAAGATAAGATTAGAATTTCAAGGTGAACATTTTCTACTTGAAATGCCCTGAGTGTCTTAAAAACTACAAAAAAAAATTGTAATTTGCGTCTGGAAAAGTATTTTTTCCAATGGAAAAATGAGTCGGAACCTTTTATAGGTTCATCAACATGATTCACATATTTCTTTAACCCATAGCTGTTCGGCCACACAATTCGAATAATGAAGTCATTTTGTAAAATGCCAGAAAAAAAAAAAAATCCCATAGCTGCAGGTGAAACAGCCATGATTTAGTACACCATTAAGACAAAATAGTAGAGTGAACCTCATTACGATGGCCTTATTCATTAATCTGTGATATGCCACCTTCAGGCTACCGACTATTTTAAGCATCATAGCAGCGACAGTCATTCTTACTGTTAAAGACTATATGCTCCCATGACTAAAACAAGAAGCTTTCAGCTGGATTGCATTGCCAGACCTAGTCTCCTAGTGTAATTTGACTCCTGACAACAACTGAGCTTCCTATAGGAGGAATCCAGGACTCTGCAAGCCCTATAAAACCGTGGCTCGTGTATCACGTTTCCACATTTTTCAGGAATCTCTGCCCACAGTTACCTGATGCTCTTAATGCTTTTGAAAGACCGGACCAAACCAGAACGGAGACCTGTCTATTTGCTAGCACTAACTCTCAAAAATAGTCTTGTGGTGATTTGTAAATTAAAGAAGTGCTCAAATTCGTTTGAAAAGGAAGTACAAGTTTTACCTCCGAGTTTGTTGGATTTGATTTCTGGCTCCAACAGCTACATCAATGGGGATTCTTGAATAATTGAAGTTGCTCTGATGCAGGCTTGGACCAAAATAAAGCTCTATTCGTGTGTTTGAGTTGTGACATTCTCACCAGAGATGCCTCCCGGCTTTTCTTAACTTGGAGCCAGTGAACATTTCTCAGCTGCTGTTTTCTCCTTCCTTCCCTTCCTAATCTATTGACGCTCACTTTCACTTGGTGGCTTTCAGCCAAAAATTCCTCTGGCTTAAGCTCGTGTTCCTGGCAACGGCCTATCAATGTAGAGTAACTGTGACAGTAAAGAGGGAGCATAAAATTAAATGTGAAGCCACTCTGAAATAATAGGGGGAAGGAGAGAGAGGAAGCTGGTTTTAGAGCTGCTGTAATTTTCCTACCGGGAACTAAGTTCATCTTGGAAAGTTCTTTGTTTATGATTTATGAGAGTTGTCATTTTAAATAACGCACCATACTTCATTTGTACATTGTGTACAACATCAAGCAATTGGGATGTTGAACTAACGTCTGGCAAGATACGAAAAAATGACTAAATCGTACCTAGCGTCCTGTAGCTAATACACATCTGACAAGTGGGATGAAAGTAATTTTGCAAAAAAAGAAAAACAAAAGCTGGGTTCTTGTAAGATTTGGAGGATCAGAGCTGCGGCCATGTGGCTGTTGCAGAAATGATTCTCATTTGTTCCTGATTACGTCCATAGATGTAGCAGATTGAGTGGTTATTAAGTGAATTGAAATGATCAAGACTTGCCTGAGATGTACAAATAGATTTGAGGAGCATAAATCACCATCACATTTTAACTGTATTCCTTACTTTAGTGTTTCTGAAACTCATCACAGGCCAGGAGATGATTATTACCAGCATTGTTGTGGTTAATATTATATTTAAGTAAAAATGTCACCATAGATAAAAGTTATTGATATCTGTTGCTTCTTTGTTTTTAAATAGGTATTTTGATGGTGATTAAAAGCGGTGCACCGATCAGACAATATCGGGCCAATCTCTGATTTAAAAAAAAAAATATACATTTTTAAACTTTGCGTTGCCAAGTCTGATTTTAACACTAAGACTTCATCCATCTCAACCCTGGAGCTCATTAGAAGTGGCAGTGCCTCTGTGGTTAACGCTTCCCCCTCGGTTTTTGGGTTACATGTGTGCACGCGGTCCTTTGCAGAGATCATAGAAGACCAACACTGTTCCTCTGAGTCTCCTCCAACGGACAAAGTGAGCCACGCATATGCTTTTTCTCACCATCCATCCTTGTTGCTAGGATACTGCTTGATAATTTTTTTTTTCCTTCTTGACCCGGCTCGTTTTGTTGTTCCTTTCTTTTTGAATCTTGATGCTTTTTCTGTATTGAAAGCCATTTGCTTCTGTTGATGAATGACTAGTCTAATATAAGTTCCTTAGTGCATTAAATGTGAAGATTTGCTCATTTTCTGCCAATAGGACTTTATTCTTTATTTCACAGAGAGCGAGCTACAAGATTGAGACGTGTTCCAGCATTGGGCTGTTTAATTATTGACCCAACCTACATTGCTGTAATTAAATCGCAGCACCAGCTGAATGTACACATCTGTTCTTTTGTAGTTGTAGAAAATTGATTGTCTTGTCTCTCTGTGGAAATTTGGATGATTTTTCTTTCTTTCTTTAGAGATTCGATTGCTTATATGAGCGCTGCATGTTATTTATCACTCCTTTGTATGTTTTAGCGTCTCAGTCATAAAAACGACACCTCAAATATGGCCGTTAAATTCTTTACAAGACGTCTAGTACATCATTGACTTGCATTACATGCATGGCACTTAAAATATTATGTCCTACCAAATATTGCATCTAAGCAGTCCTTGGCGATTGCTGCGTATCACGCATCAGTATTGCAGTGATAAGTTTCAGAGCTTGAATAGGAGTATATTGCTAACAGCAGTGGCATTTTAATACAAAACCTTGATTAAATGTATATTTCTACAAACCCAAATCGTTGATTTTATTTGCAGCCAGCGTGTGAAAAGAACTCTGAAAACCTAACGATCCCTGTTAAACAACCAGAACGCTATAGTTTGCTTTTTATCTAGTCCCCCCTGCCCCCTCATTAAATTGTCACTGACTGCACAAAGGAAGCAGCCATATAAAAGCACTTCAGTTTCCCAGCCAGTCAGCAGCTGCTGGATGGTCAAAGAAAGTCCACAGTGTGGTCACTCTGATTGGACAGTCGGTCTGGGTTTAAACCTCAGTGGGGTTTGAATGTTCACCACACGCCGTCACTCTGAATGAAGCACTGCCGACCGACCAGCAGCAGCTCTGCTGTTGCAGGAGCTCAAGACTTGTACCTCAAAACATTTTAAATATTCACCAATAATGTATGCTTTCTTCAGATTATATGCATTCGCAATATGCCGCAAAGTAGTTTTAGTTTATTATCGTCACAGGCCTAGTTTATAAATTCATTAAAGTAACGTGGCACTACTTCCATTACTGTTTCGCCTATAAAAATGATTGTAGCAAAATAAATGTACTGAAATGAAAGTTGCACAAATGCATAAGCTGATTATACAGAGTTTGCGATTACAGTATGATGATTAGCTGGGCGCTGTAAAACTCCTGCGCTCGCTAGCGACCATCTGGATGCTGCCGTGCTGAAAATATGGGACGAGGCAGGGTTTGCCTCGTACGATGCAGTGTTAATTGCCGACATCCGACATGACTGCGAGGCGCGTGGTGTACGAAAACATCCTCACTGACATCTGTTACTTTTGAGTGTGACATAAGAGCAGCAGTGAGTGGGAAAATAGAGCTGAAGGTGCTGGATGTGGCTCCAGTGGAAGATGGGTTCTGAACATATGCCTTTAATATCTCCACTGACATCCAGTAGCATACTGTACGAGGGCTCTTCCCCACAGGCTGCCGTCTGGAAGAAAAGGGGAGAATGGAGGGGGAACATCTGGTTCTGTCCAAGTTTGTCCCACTTTGGCAAACTCTTGAGTTTTACCACAAATCTGGGCCAGAAATGGATCTAAATCTGTGTTAGTTTTAGTTTGGGTAGTTAGTTTTTGAGTATAGCAGAGATTGTCCAGGTGTACTGATCACCAACTGACATGTTTTTACTTTGAGTCGATGCTTTCTGTTTTTCTGAACTTTGTGATTAAGGAATTTAACAAATTGTTCACACGACTGAAATGAAAATAAACATGTATTAAACTTACTGCAGAAAATGGGAGAGAGAAAGATTAATCCTTCAGGCAGCAGTGAAGCAATTATATCATGCATCCATCCCTGTTCGGTTCAGTCCTCATGCTGCTTCTGAGGTTTGCAGCCCTTTTAATGTTTTCAGTTGAGTTGATAAAACCTCCCCCCCCCCCCCCCGTCTCTCACATATGTCGGACCACACCGAGAGCAGTGCACACGGTCTTCCAGTGCAACATCTCCGCTACACAAACTGCTTGAGCTTTACATGCCTGTTTTTTTTTTTTTTTTTTTTCCCTTTCTGTTTCCAACAATCTCCCCTGCTGATTCTGTTCTTTTGAAAGTTGGAACTGTAATCTAGAGTGTTTGCAGAAAAGTCTTCATACTGTGTGGTGAATCCTGTTTCCCCAGTGGTTCTCTATGGCAGAGATTCAGTAGTGCTGTCTCTAACAATAGTTGATCATTTGATTCTTTGGCTCTTAGACCTTTTGTTAAAAAAATTATTGGCAAGCTTAATTATGTGTCTCAACAGCTGCAGTATGAGAGAAATGAAAACTTAAAAGTGGGACATCACAGAGCTCAGCATCAGCTCAGAAACTAAAGATTTGAAGTAGGGATTCACTGATGTGGAAACACGGGCTGATTAAAATATAAAAATTCCAGTTGTGGCCAATATTTATCTTTTTTGATATTTTCCGTACCCTTTCAACATTAAGAAAATAACCTCACCACTGACATCAGCTAAGAAACAACCGCAGCATCATTGTCGCATGACCAACCTCCCTCCCGTCCAGAAACGTAAACCGCAATAACACTTTCTTTCAATTTTACATGCATGACTAATACAGATTTGTTAAAAAAAAAAAGGCCACCATCAGCTGATACGATGTTAATACCAATATATTGTTCAACCATAAATTAAACCAATAAATGCTCCTCGAGTTGATGTTAAATTGATGTCTTGCCCACAACGATCTGCTGCTCTACAAAGCTCAGACCGATGTGTAGCTGGAAAAACAGGAGGCACCTTGATGCAGAACTCAGCAATCAATCTGGGTCGGCTAGATCACTCCAAAAATGATCAGAGTAAGTAAAAAACAATCTCATATATATATATATATATTTTTTTTTTTCTTCAAGGAGTGTTACGATGAATTAATGAAAACGTTAACTTTTTTCTTTTTTAATTTTAAACCATCCAGCAACAACATCTGAATTTAAAGATCGTGTTTGCACAATCTATACTTTTTAACAGAAATCTCCAGATGGTAACGCTGACTGGAGTGGAGTCGCATCAACTGTGAAGAAAAGAAAAAGCGTCCTTAAAATGTTCGACATGCTGGAAAAATGTCAGAATCACCATACACCACATTAGCTGTGATAAACAACCAACGGTTTTGCTGTTTAATGTCTACTTTCTCTTCAGTGTTTCAACGGCATAATTTAATGCTGCTTTTTTCATAAACCGATCAAGCCTTAAAACATGAAAGAAGTTGTGACTATCTGAGATCTGCCAGGATCAAACAGCATGACATTTTCACGGTGCATAAGGGCTTGGAGTCTGGTATCGGTTATAATAAGTTTGCTTAAACAAACATCAGGTAAGAGAGGCTCGGAAAAATGGCTCAAGGAGTCTCCAGTGTGTCTCTAGCTATTTGCTCCTTACTTTTACATTCGTTATGTCTCGCAAATGTGACTGCGGCTTCACTTCGCAGCACACATTTGCATGCGTGGCTGTTGGGGGCGGAAAAATAAGACCCGGAAAAATTACACTTTCAAATTTTCGGTCCTACTTAATGAACCCCAAACTAAAGCCCAACAAGGCAGAAGAGAAAAAGAACACCTTTCCTCTCGCCTGCATACATACATTATCGGGGGGGGGGAAGGAATTCCAAGCAGCTTTCCTAATCAGAGCCGGTGTTGACTGAGGGCTGAGTTGGAGAAGGAAAAGCATGCAGGTTTTAGACGGGCAGGTGAGAGGGCAACCATGCTTAAAGGGGAGAACAATCGACATCTGAGACTGGATTTTTGTTAAAAGTACGGATGCTTTCTAGGAATTCCATGCTCAATCAACGTCCTGGGATTCTGCCATGTTTTTTTTTTTTTGTCTTGTGAGTCTATAATTTGTCTTTCTCCATTGTTGTGCAGGTACGACTACAGAGAGATGCTGTACAACTCCACGTTCTGTCTGGTTCCTCGGGGTCGAAGGCTGGGCTCCTTTCGTTTCTTAGAGGCTCTGCAGGTGAGTGATACTCAAACACATCTTCCAATGTGAGCATGTCAGACATATTTTCACTTTTTACTTGTTTCTAAAACTGCCACCATTTCAGCATAGCGGCTTAGCATTTTTTGTACATTTTCTAAAATAAAATAAAAAGTAAACTGAATAGTAACGGCTAGTCCCAATAAGCATTTCATAAATTAATCGGAGGATGAATTAAAATGAACTTGATCATTTCCATTCTGATTAATATTTTTTGTTTAGAGACCTCAAACTTCACTTTATTTTCTGTTTTGTGTAATTTTTAGTTCTGTTTTTTATTTATTGTTTTAGGTTGTTGTGTTTTATTAGGGATATTTGGAATATGTTCCGGTGTTAAGGGTTCTTTCCAAAATTAGAGTTTACTGATCTTTTAGAGGTTTAACTTGCGTTATTATACCTTTAGCTATGTCTCGAATATAGTCAAAACAACATTGTTACTGTTTATCACAGTAATTACAGGGACAATTTATCGGCCAACAAAATTTGCTATTGTGACAGGCCTATTCCCAGTTAAACAGCTGATTCAGATTGCATATCAAATAAATATTTGCTCTGCGTAGTGGTAGGAGTTTTACGTCAGTTTGCTCTTTTACTCAACGCTAATACAAAATGCAAATATGAGTTATGTAGTTAGTTGGTCCATCAACAGCAGAGATTTAAGCACCATTCTCTCAGAAAGATGGACGTCTGGCGCTGGTATCACTTCTTAACAGCTGAATTTGTGTATGTTTAATTACCTCCCAAGACTCGGCAAAGATAAACACTCATAGATGTTTCAGGTTTTGCTGAACGTTAATGGAGTTAACCATTCTGACCATTTTTCTTTCTTCTTTTTTTTGGTTTTTAAAATAAATTGCCATTATGGCATGCCTGCCCTTGCGTTCAGAGAAAAAGCCAAAAACCTGTGTAGCTTGGACTGAATAAAAAAGCACCGAGTCGGCCCCACAGGTCGTCTCCCACACTGTCAGTCATTTTGTTATTGTGCTTCCAGTTCTTTTTGGGTTTTTTTTTCTTTAGCTGCTTCTGACTGTGTGTCCTCGCCCTGTCATTATGTCTCTCATGTTGGAGTCGTCTTTTCACTTCTGGCTCTTCACCCACCTACTCCTTTTCTGACTCTTTATTAATACGTTTCTTCAACTTGTGGAAAACAAAATATTCTCCAGAGGAATATAACAATAAAAATATAAGATGAGACAAGAAACTCTGCTGATTTTTGTTTTTTCTGTTATAAGGGAGCATTCCCAGGCCATCAATATCGCATCGCTCTACACTGCAGCTGTGTGTTTGCATTCTTCCAAATATTAAAGCATCCCCATCACCCTCAAAAGTATTGAAGGATATTACACCAGCTTCTCTAACGCCCCCAAAAGGCTTCTTTTCACCTGCCGCCATTTGCTCATACAGCTACCCTTGTTAGTAGAACTGATGTCACGTCTTGAGAACAATGGTGCAAAACTTCCACAGCCCAAATATTCTTAAATTGTATTCTCACAGGATGACTAATAAGTCACACTGTGAGATGGATTAATCATTAAGATGATCAGAAAATGTGTTTTATGAGGCATTATATTGTTTAATGTTTCTTACTGAGGTTGATGTCAATTAAACAAGACCGTCTTGGTGTGTAAAATGAACATTTTAACCTTTCAGAATTAAATTCTCTCAATTATTTTCACTTGCGTAACTATTTAGGATGGAGGAAAAAAAAATGTTTTATGCTGGCAGCTTTTTCATTGTGGTCCCAAAATCAGATCGGTGTGAGTCATATCATTCCTAGAGATTGTAAAGCCCTCTTGATTTTACACCACGAGCACAGTACAAGCTAATGTGGAAATCCACTTAATAGGCAGTTTCACTTCAGTGAGTTTAATCTTATTTTCCATTCTCTGCATTTTCACTGTGCGAGAAGAACAGGGGTTCTTCTGTTATCAAGTAGAAACAGAAAGCAAGCTGCTAAAGTTCTCTTCAAAGAGTATTTCTTTGCAAATGTAGCTTCATTAGGCTCTTTAATTCCTCTAAAACCCATATTCACAGACTGTAGGGATAATCCATATTTCTGTTAAAAGAAAAAAAAAATGAAACTATCATCACGGTTTGAAGGAAAACTGCAGGTGTTTCCATTATCAAAACTAGTGATTAATTTTTTTGCGTATGGCAGAAAAGCCTCCTAATGATAAAGGAATAAATTATGTCAAGCTTATTTCTATACCGCCTATTCATAACAAACATCTGTCAAGACCCTTTACAAGGTAAATGAATTCAAATCAGGTAAATTTATTCCAGTACAATCCAACACAACCATATAGTCCATATCAACTAAATTGTACTACAGCAAAAACAAAATTCATTTGGTCATTTAATACTAACCGATTTAAACATTACAGTACCTATAAAAAAAAGTATTTACTCCCTTGGATGTTTTACCCTTATTTAATAAAAACTAAAAGGCCGTCCCTCAGACAGAAAGATTTCCTTTTAATTCATCCCCAAAATATTATTTTCATGAAAAAAATCAAAACATACTTTAATGTCAAAGTGAAAAGTGATTTCTGCAAAATAAAACCTTTTTTTTTTTACATAAAATTAGTGACTGCATAAATAACCACCCCTTTCAAGTCAATATTTAGAAGATTTACCTTAAACTTTTGCAATTTTATAAAAAAAAACTTTTTTTGTAAAACTCAAAAGGGGCATTCGCAGCTGTTTTTTGTCATTTTGTAGAAATCACTTTTGAACTCAATAATTGCTTAAGACGGCAGATGGTTGTCATCACGTTTTTTTTCCGATAAATGGCTGTAACCTGGTAATAATTACAGTTGTTACTACTGAAACAATGACACTGCACTGTCTGCCTGTAAAACCAAGATAGAAATGGTAATCCTTCAGTTGGTTTGATAAAATACAAACTTGATTTTAACATTTATTGAGAGAGCTGCTGGCTGTAAATTCAGCTCAAATCGGATTTCAAATGGTCCCTTCAGTTTAATGCTTCCATCGCAGGATGCAGAGTGCCTTTTTTAACACCAGATTTATAGATTATGTATATCACACTCAGAGCAGAAAATAGTTTTTTTTCCCCCTTCATACACTTTGAGCAGGCTGTGCTAATATGAATATTCTGCATGTGAGGCAATGTGTGTGTACTACATATATATAAAACGGTTTTAGTTTTATGTCAAACAAAATATGAGTGTTTAAACTCATTTTTGTTTTGTGGTATTTGTATAGGATTCTGTAGTCGGTGATCTTAGAATAACTATCACCTTTGATCTCAGAAGAAGGTGGACAGTGTGTCTGTGCTGTATGGGACAAGATAATAATTACTTCCCTGGGGAGTTGGTGACGAGACCAGGTGAGGTGACAGGAAGACATTTGCTGTCGTACAACTCCGGACTGTGGCCTGACTGTGTGTGCGTGTCTATGAAGTCACACTCCTGGCCCTAAGTCAGGCAGACATTGATGCATTTCAACCAGTTAGTCGAACATGGTTCACTGTGTCGTCATAGTGCCATAGGGAGGTTTTCAGATGGACAGCCAGAAAGTAGTGGAGAATCTCAGTGCAGCACACTGCATATCAGGTTGTGCAATGCAGAAGGAATTGGTGGAAGAAAAAAAAAATGTTTCATGCATCTGCAAGGTTCCCCAGCTCAAATGTTTTAATGACTGTTGTACATTGGTGTGATATTATGACGAAGGAGAGGATTGGAGTGCAGGACTCTGGAGTGGATTGCTGTGTGAGAGCAGATAAGCAGGTAAAGCTTGGCAGCCTTTGAGCAGATTGCTACCTATGCTAATGACACTACGCAGATTAGAGAAGCACAGACGCAATCCAGTGCACGAATGTTTGTGCTGGGACAAAAGTGTGTGTGCGTGTGGGCACGGGTGGGCGTGTGTGTGTGTGTGCGGGCGTGTTCGCGTGTGTGTGCTCAGTGACCAATCAGTGAATGGTATCCTGCTTAGCAGATTAGAGCCTGTCACTGCTGGCAAGAGGCTGCTTTTACTATCCCACACACACACATACACACACTCAGCTGACTGAATCAGTTTTAAGAACATGGATCCAAACAAACACACATGCTGAAAGAATATTAAGCTATTAGAAACGGGATTAATGTTCTGGTATGCTTTTGCTTATGTCCTTCTGAACATGTTTCTGAAGTAGTGCTTAATATTGCGTTATGTTTGAGCAAGTATATCAATGAAATGTTAATGTGAAATATGTCTAGTTGTCTTTTGTGACTAAGCCTGTCATAATAAGCAGTAAATCAATTAATCTCCTGATAATTTACATTTTGACAAGATGCTCTCCTTTAATATCTTTTTTCTGTTTTGTTTGTTTTTAATGAAAGTGCTAACTGGCACATTTTCCTCTGTATCTCTATCATAGCTGAATAATTAATAATTTTTGAAATGCAATTTTGGTTAGATTTCATTATCCATTTTAAATATTCTGTTTTGTTTATTTATTTTGGATGTGTCAAATGTTCTTTAGAAATTAGTAGGGTTTCTTTTATTTATTTATTTATTTATTTTTTTGAGCGGGTGTACTTGCATTAATATGCCATCATTGTTGTATTAGTTGAAAATGGTCTCAAGGTGACAATATTAACATTTACCACAATCATTTCTGGGTCATTTTATTTTCTATGTGTGACTACACAGGGATTTAGAAATGTTTCAATTCTCACTTGTTTCCCGTAGATCCTGAATATGCAGTAAAATAATGATCCCTAAAAAGTTAAAAGCTAAATATAAGAAATTTAAGACTCTGGAGTAGCCAGCTTCTCCAAATTAGATGCTGAGGCCTATTTCTTTGACTAAATGCATAGATGATGGGAGATTGCTCATCTTTTGTTTGTGCATGCTGATGTTGCAGGCAGCTTGTGTGCCAGTGATGCTCAGCAATGGCTGGGAGCTTCCCTTCTCAGAAATCATCGACTGGAACACGGCAGCTGTGATTGGGGATGAAAGACTACTGTTGCAGGTAGAAACACTGTGAATAACTAAAGTTTAAAACCTACGTTGGGTTTGGTTGCTTTGTTTCGTTTTCTCTTTGTTAGAAATGCACCAATCAGGTTCTTGTTACCGATTTCCGATGTCGGGTTGTTTTTTTTGTTTTTTTGTTTGTTTGTCTTTTTGGCCTGCACATTCTAAATTTAGCCAAGTCCAATTTCTCTTAAGCTGAACATTTTTGATTTTGCCTTCTTGTGATGACAGGTCATTGAAGTGGTCACACATTTTAGATGTTTGTAGCATTTTAGATTTGCAGTTAGTACAGATTGCTTTATTGTCCCTTACGAGTACCTTCCATTGGTTGCATAAAAGCTCAACTAGATAAAACACAACTCCCCTGTAAAACATGTAGCCTTCCTGTTATCTGCTGGAGTCCCAATTTCTCAAACAGCCTGATTTTTGAATTTTAATGTTCTTCCTGTTTAAAGCAGACTAGATTTCTGTTGTTTTACACGTCGTTATAAAACATCCTTTTCTTGTGTTCATCTGTAGTAGGCAGTCCACATTAGACTGCCTGCATGATAAAATGAATGTTTTATGTTCTCACTAAAGTGGGCCAGTTATCTAATTGTTGTTTTTTTGTCCCGTCCCCTCCCAGATCCCGTCGACAGTACGCTCCATCCACCAGGATAAGATTCTGTCTCTGAGACAGCAGACGCAGCTCCTGTGGGAGGCTTACTTCAATTCTGTGGAGAAGATAGTGCTGACCACGCTGGAGGTACACCGACACATACCCAACACGCACAAGAAGAATTCATACACCGTCATCTATTCTGTATAACCCTAGCCCTAGCCCTCGTATTTCTACTACGGATGAAACGATTAATCACGACTAATCAATTATTGAAATAATTGTCAACTAATTTGGTAATAGATTAATTGTCTCCTGGAGTATTCAGACTCAAGAAAAGGCCAATTGCTGAAAGAACAACATATTCAGAGTAGCAATTAGGCTGACAATGTACAAAAAACATGTAGATTTTGCATTTAATATGTGTAAAAATGACTTGTCTTTAAATCTGTTCTTCCCAAAACTCCTCAAGTTGCAGCTTTAGCTTCACCTGATTTAAATTCTGTAAAAAAAGAAGAAAAAAATCCCATTTAGCACCTTTTGGTATCCACTTATAAATAAGTTAATCCAAAAATAATCACCAAATCAGCCCTACGCTGATTTGCTGTTAAGTCAAGCAGAAAGGGCGGAGCTTGACACATGTCGATGTATCACAAGCATTTTTTTTAGCTGCTGATGAATCCCCCTGCAGATGATCAGGCTTTCACTGAAGGAATGCTATGTTATTGCATTTTAGGGAAAAAAATGTTTTACTAGCTTACAAAAGGAATAGAGTTTTTTATTAGCATCTTTTAATGCATTTCAAGTATTGGATAACGTAGCTTAAATTAAAAATCTGCACAATGTGCCAATCTTTTTAATCCGATTAATCATCAGAGTAATCGCTAGAATAATCGATAACTGGACTACTTGTTAGTTGCAGCTCTATTTTCTACATTAATATTGTAAAACAAATTCCACATTTTGTTCATAAAAACTGTTTATTTAATTGTTAGCTCAAATAAGTCTTTTAAGGGTTATCAAGTGAAAAATCTGGATATCAACCATATGGACGATGCCGCCTTGCTACCTGATTTGCAGTGACATACAGCTGGGAACTGTGTAGCTTCCAGACTGAGTAATACAGAAGTCTGTTGTAAGAAGAGGGCTGTCAATATTTTTGATGCAGCATCCTGTTCTGTCTTGGCTATCAGTCACATCAGTAGTTTGTTTCTGTCAAGCTCCATTTATCTGCCTTCCTCTCGGTGAGTACCAGCCGATCAAGCCGCTGCCGGGTTAGAATTGCAAACGGCTGAAGATGAGAGCCGAGACGAATAGAAATTGGTAAGGGTGCGAGACAGCAGCTGAGGGAATGTCTAAAGGTCCTTATGAGTACAGCGGGCTTTTTGTGTCAATATAGTTCATTGTCACTAAGCTCACAAGCACCATCGCCGTTATACCTTCATATGTCAGCAGCGGAGCTTGAACTTTGAAGTGGTTGGTAAGTTACCTGAGTGACAACTGGAATAAATCAGCTTTTCAAAGTTATCTCAATTTTGTGTTGCATGTGAGGCCGAGTCAGCAGTAGGTCACACCATTAGCCTCCATCTTTTGATAAAAGCAAAAGGCACTGATGTACAGAGACTGCTCTAAATTAGTTGACGATTATTTCAGTAATCAATTAATCTGGATTAATTTGATTAATCATTGCAGCCCTACTACAAACATAACAGAAGTGACGAGTTGCATTATGTTTTAGCCTTTTTCTGTTGCTTCATTATAAATCGTGACGGTCCTTGACATTTTATAAAAAAATATCTTGTACCTTGGTTCTCAAAGTGGTTTTTATCAAGAGGGAATGATTAATACTGTGAGAAGAAAAGCCCTTATCACAGTCATATTATTTATTAATTTTTTTTTAGTCTGAAAAACTAAATTAATTCTTAATGGTTGACTTTTAAGAACTGATCCAGAAAAAGCAGAGTGAACTTCAAAGCTTTTGTGTTTTCAAAGATAAGATGCTGAAGGGCGTTATTTTATTGCATCACAAGCAACATGCCATAGCTTTTTAAAGTTTAAGTATTTGTTGTTTGGGTTTTGTTTTTTGTTGTAGATAACTATTGAACGTTTATCAAAACTTATTACATTCAAGACATGCCGTTTAAGAAAAACTAGTCAGCTGCAGTCAGTTGAGTTTGTTTCTAAAAAAAAAAATGTCAATAGAAGCAGATCAGTAGTAGTTATTGAAATGATGTTCTTTATCTTTTTAATGATCCGTCTTCCTCTCCACTATAATGTTAGATTATCCAGGACCGCGTTCTGGAGCACAACTCCAGAAGTAGCCTCATGTGGAACAGCCTTCCTGGTGGGCTCTTCACTCTGCCTCGCTACTCCACTCACCTGGGGGATTTCCCCTTCTTCTACGCTAAGCTGGGTCAGTAGGTTATTGCTACAGCTTGTATTGTGAGCTCAGGTCACTTAATACTAGCTCTGCTTATAATAATTTTCAATTTTTGACAGATTTTTATCTCTGTGACTCGACCCCAGAACAGACGACAAAAAAAAAAAAAGAATTAATAAATCAAGATTTCCCATGAAAAACTTACCATCATGTTTTACAACTACTTGATTTTTTTGCCCTATTGTGACTTTTTTTTTTTTTTTTTTTTACACAGGATTTTAACATATTCTTATTTTATTCAAAAACAGAACTGTGCAGATTTAGTTTTCTCAGGATAATTTTACAACTCGTTGTTCATACTACAATAATTACATGTTGCTTTGAACTTATTTCTCTTTGAACTTGATTTTCTGTTTATGTTTTGGTACCAGCATCATCAGCCGGAAACATTATGTTTCCGGCTGATGACCGTGGAGGAGTTTTTTCTTTTTTTCCTAACAATTAGTTGAATAAGAGACTAAACCGATTACACGCTGATATTTGAGGCTATAGTTCCTTCCAAAACAATCAATTAACAAAGTTTTATCACTCTAAAACAAAATGGGGGATTTTGATAGTTTTTACTTAATTGATATAATCCAGATTTACCAACTATTTTTTGCCTTTTGACTATTTAAACGTCCACATATCCTGTATAGGTACATAGTCATCCATTGCAGTTACAATTCTTACTCTGTAAGCTTTACTGTCTGCAAAGCAGAACACGTAATGACAGTATTATGTTTCCCTCCCCCTCCCCCCGCAGGTATCAAGCCGTACCCGAAGTTTACAGCAATCATTCATGTGGTCACCCCACTGGTCTCCCAGTCCCAGCCAGTGATGAAGCTCCTTGTGGCCGTTGCCAAATCCCAGTACTGTGCTCAGGTGACCGACACATTGGTTCCCACGTGTTCCTCCTGTGTTACTCCATGAAAGTATCATTGATCAAAATGGATACAGAAGGTTGTCCCTTGCCCAAACAAACCAGTCTAAACTGTTCACCAGCTTGGAGTCGTCATTATGCCGGTGTAATTTCTGTGGTCTATCTGATCGGTTGTTGACTGCTTGTTAAATGAGCTTCTTATTGACAGAAAGATGTTACGATCATTTGAAAACATTCCTGTTGCAGCAGATCCAACCAGTCAGTCTTTTTTTTTTTTTCCTCATGTCATTTTAATACTCCTGTTCACACTGCAGGGAAACCTACACAAGAGGTGTAACTAAGCTGTTGTTGTGCCTCGCATACGACAGCAGTGTATGACGTTATGCTATGAGATTGTTTAAGATAATAACACTGAGTAATATATGTCTGTGCGCTGCAACAGTAACGGTTTTGAAGTCGTGCTTTAAATTAGTGTTGAAAGACAACAGTCGCTTGAATCAAAACAACTTCTATGTTCAGAAACATGCAAACGAGGGTGATTCATGTCGCCTGTTTTCTCCATGCAGGTGATCGTTCTTTGGAACTGCGACAAGCCTCTTCCTGCCAAACACCGCTGGCCCGCCACCTCGGTCCCTTTTATTGTCATAGAAGGAGAAAGCAAGGTAAGCCTCTGAGCCATAATCCATCCACCACTGAGCACATCACTGCATTTTGCCCTAGAAGTCACAACTTTTTGACCTGGGCTGTTTACGCACGTTTGAAATGTTGGGGAAACTGCTGTCAGGTACAGGAGTTAAGCCACAAAGGATATTCAGAAAGAGTTGCTTTCTGAATATCTTTTTATGCCTTCAGGTCAAATGTTACGATTTGTTTAAAAGAAAAAACAATATTGATCAGGTAAATATCCTTCAATTCTTTGGTTGTTTCCCGCCATATAAAGCGGTTGGAAAGTCCACAAAGTTCCGGTTTTACAGCCTGTTGAATAAATGATGTTAAATAAATTTTTATGACATTTTAAATTGCACCGAAAGGAGCATTAATAAAAGCTGCTTCACAGGCGGGTCAGAACATTTTAGAAAAATCTGACAGCCATAAAGAGTTTCCTGACATTAAGCTGCTAATGTCAGGAAACACTATTTGGACTCAGTTTCTCGAGGTCTCGCTGATATATCAATCACCCTTTTCAGAATATGCTTCGCAGTACTAAATGTTCATGTAGCTTCTCGTGCTTTATTCCTTTCAGATGTGAAAGCGCAGTGAGATATTTGGCTTCCCTCTCTGCTGCACAGCAGGTTGTTACAGCTGGTTGTATATGCACAAATTACCATGTGCAGAAAGCCTTCGTTGTTGAGTCTGACGGCTCACCACGGTGAACTCAGTTCAGACCAACTCTCAGCAAGCTGCCATAATGCCAGTTTTATTCTCAGCTGGTACATTCATGTTAGGAGTTTGTCATTGAATAGCTGTTACACAATCCACCACAAAGAACCTGCTGTTTATTGAAAGGGAGGAACTGCACACACATTAGTTTGCACACAAAAGCTTTAAAATAAATTTGTCTTGTATTACAGTGACGCAAAGTCTTGCTGAGGGGAAAAAAAACAACAACTTTTCAGCTAGTGAACAATAATATTTGTTCATTGGGAAAATTGTTGAGAAAAAAATGGTGCAACCTTCTTTTTTTTTTTTTTTTTAAACAATATAACTAAAGGGGGTGTTTTTATATATATGCTTTCTTAGTTGATCAAAGGTTCTCGTACCTTTTTAAAAATAGTAATTCATGACTTTAATTTTTCCAGAGGATTACAGTATCTATTTTCTTTTAGCCATTTACCCCTGGAGTCGTTTGTTTTGCCACCACAGACAGTGACTATGAGTCGGTTCTACGAGAGTAAGTGATGCTGTGGGCCTGTTTCTCTTCCTAATGCCCTATGAACCAGAGCATAGCATCATAAACTATTTGAAGTACCAGAACGTGTTTCTAGTTGCACCCAAAATGATTTATGTGCTTGGGAGATTTAGGTCTAACGTAATTTTTTTTTTTTTTTTTTTTTTAATTCTAACGTGTTTCTTTTCGCTGGAAGCTGGAAGTGATGTTACTGTTTTTGAGTTGCTCAGAGTCTCAACCAGAAGCTGTGCAGGGAATGAAAAATTAGACCATTTTCTTTCTAAAGCCTGAACAAAACTGTTTTTTTTTTTTCTTCAGAGTTGATACTCCTTTTGTTTTGGTTTATCTTTTGAAATGCAAATCTCATTTCCTCTCAGAAAACAAAATTTACAATGTACAAAATTTTAAATCCATGTCAGTCAGGAGTATGAATCACCTTATGCTTATGATAAGGACAGTGACGTAAACGTCGGGGCCAAATCAACACAATATCCAAAATCAACCGTCTTTCTGGGCTATCTTATGGCTCAGACGTAACCGCTGTAGAAAACCTGTGGAGTGAGCAGAAGATTGCATCAGAGGGAAAACTGAAGGCCAAAGATCCTTCTCTCTAGATGCTGCAACCTGGTGAAAGAGAAGCGAAGAATTAATGTTATATTGGCAAAATGGGATTGTGACAAGTATTAAAAGCAGGGTTAGCAACACTTATACAAGTAGTGACATTAAAATAATAAAAGAAGAACATTTAGTTTTTTTTTTTTTTCCCTCTGAATAAACTTTTGCTACTGTGTTAAAATTCAGATTTATTTTGAAGGTTACTCACACATCTCGGTTAGGGATGCTAACACATTTGTCTGCAGCTGCAATACAATGACGCAACTGTCTACTGACTGTCAGCAACCGCCACACGTCTCTCTCTCTCTCTCTCTCTCTCTCTGCGTTTGTTTTCCAACTCCTACCAGGTGATAAGCAGTCGCTTCCTTCCCTACGACACCATCCCCACAGACGCTGTCCTCAGTCTGGATGAAGACACTGTGCTGTCCACCACAGAGGTTAGCCTCCTGTTATAAGAAGAAAGCCTTCTTATTCACTCCATATTTTTATCATTTATTGGTACGAGTGCCTTACTACTCTTTTAAAAGGTTTTAAATCTGCGATCTGGCCACAGGTGGACTTTGCCTTCACGGTGTGGCAGAGTTTCCCCGACCGAATCGTCGGCTACCCGGCCCGCAGCCACTTCTGGGACAGCGGCAAGGAGCGCTGGGGCTACACCTCCAAGTGGACCAACGACTACTCCATGGTGCTGACCGGGGCCGCCATCTACCACAAGTACACGCTTTTGTTTTTCATTTTCCGCCAACGCGGTTTGGGGCCACCTTGTCTTCTAAGCGCGCCATTGTTCTCCGTGTCGCACTCCTCCCACAGATATTATCACTACTTGTACACCACCTACCTTCCAGCCAGCCTGAGGACAATGGTTGACCAGATGTCGAACTGCGAAGACATTCTTATGAATTTCCTTGTGTCATCCGTTACTAAGCTACCGCCCATTAAGGTCACGCAAAAGAAACAATACAAGGAAACCATGATGGGGCAGGTGAGACGCAACCTTTCACATTCACTGGTAATTTGTATTTATTTGGATGGTGAGATTAAGCTGATTCAGGGATTACTAGTACATGGTTCGTACTGGTGCTCGAAACCCTTGAAAATGCTTCAATTTCTATTGGATGTCTCCAAGGTTTGGACAGGGCTTGGCTTCTGTCTAAAATCCCTTAAAGTGTAATAAAGTGCAATCTTTTGATTGAAAACCTCAATTTGGGGAATGTTATTCACATACACATACAGATATTTTCATACACCTTATGAAAAGACACATATGGTGGTTAATCAGACTGAACTTGGTTAGAATTACCAAAATTATTTTTATTTGCCAATTGCCAGAGAAAGTAGCTGGAACAATTTTTTTTTTATTTTATTTTTGAATGTTTATTATTACTAATGGCTCAATAACTTATTGGCTGTGTAATTGAAATAAAGTTATGCTTATATTTTATACCTTATGCAGCGTTATTGAAATTGGGGGATTTTTTTTTTTGTTAAATTAGTGTTTTTTTCACGGACAAGTCAGGTGTGTAGAGTGTGTGTGAGATATTTCAAGACATAAAATTTTGTTTTATTTTAGTTTACCTTGTCCCTGCCATAAGATGTAGGAATATAATCTAAAATAGTGTAAGAGACATTTATTAATAACAGTAATTAATCATATAATAATGAATTGAAAGTGTCTTTTTTTTTTTTTTAGTTAATTTGTGTTGTTTTTATTTCCAAAGTGTAATGTTGGAAAAGTTTGAAAACTTACCTTGAAAGTACTTTCATTTTACTATTGGGAAAAGTGTAGCAGCTTATAGCTAATTGACACATTACACTACAAAATGCCACATGGTGCGTTCAGGACAAAAAGGACAGTGTGGTAATTTGTAAATTGAAGTTGTTTTCTTCTAGTGTGCCTAGTTTCAGAAAAAGAAAACAAAAAAAGCTGTGAAAGGTCACCGGAGCACAAAACGAATAATTCGTTTAGTCGTTTCCTTCCTCTTCCTGTCGGAACTCATTTGTTTTTCTGCCACTACTCTTTCCTCGTCCCAGAGCTCCAGAGCGTCCCGATGGGCTGACCCAGACCATTTCGCCCAGCGTCAGACCTGCATGAACAAGTTTGCCAACTGGTTTGGCACCATGCCTCTGGTCCACTCTCAGATGAGGCTGGACCCGGTCCTCTTCAAAGACCAGGTGTCGATACTGAGGAAGAAATACAGAGAAATCGAGAGGCTATAACCCCCGCCGAGCCCCCCAGCTCCCTGTGCTCTGCGGACGCAACAGATGGAAGAGCGATGGGTGGAGGGGGGCGGGGGAACGACTTGAAGAAAAAAAGCAGACGATCGTTTGGAGTTGGTTCCAGGGAAACAGGAAGTGAAGGAACTGGAACCAACGTGAAGGACGCCACATTTTTTTTCCCCCTGTCTTCTTTGTTGTCCTCCTCTGTCTCTCCTTTCAACTGCTGCTGTCTTGTGTTTGTCGTTTGGGCAGCTGAAACTCATAACATCACTAACTACCTGAACAGGTAAATCTGCTCACCTTTGGTCAGAGTCAGAACATTACAGCTTGCAGCATAAAAGTCCCCAACATTGACAGACCCAGTGCAAGTGACACTGTGTGTGTCGTGACTTTACACTATGCACATGTTTGTGAACATTTTTTTGCTGACAGGATATTAATAACTACGAAGATGATAACACTATTTCGGATCGTGTTCAACTATTTTTTTATACGGTGTACAATGGCCAGCATGACTCTTTTTTTTTTTTTTTTTTTTTTTTCTTCTGTGTTTCTTTTCCCCTCTGTTGTCTTAAACAAGGATAGACAAAGAAAAGTTTGAAATCCTCCTCAGAGCCCCAGACCAGCTGGTGATTGTTGATCTGACAGTGCCTCAGCATTTATCAAAAGATTTTGTGGGTCTGGGAATCTGACAGAAGACCGGGTGCAGATTTTGCGCCTTGATAGCCCTGCTTTGTTTTTTTTTTTGTTTTTTTGTGTGTGTGTGTTGTCTCACCATGATCTGTAATTTTCCATATTACTGATAATGTGTTGCATTTTCCAGATTATCAAAACGGTTTGATGAGAATATATTTTGTATTTGCAGTCGAACAAACAGACAAATGTCTGTATGTGCCATTCTGAACAATCTCCCTCGCCCAGAGCCGACATGAACAGCTAGGCAGGCCACATGTGAATAGAGACGCCTCTAGAAATGCAGATTATTATTTTCCTAATGACTCAGATAAGAACCTGGACTGTTTGCTTGAATACATGCTAGCCTGAGGGACGTTAGTGCTTCGTGTGTGTTGCCTTGGTGAAGGGAGGCCCGGCTTGCCAACACGCCAGAAACTGGTCTATTAAAAGAAAAACCGCTGTGAAATATACAGAACATTTTTTTTTCTTTCCTTTTTTGGATTTGGCAAATGAGGGATATTTATTTGTTAGCCCAATTTCATTTGGTCAAATGGCAAATAAGGCAGCAGCAAGCACCTGACACAGAGAAGCACATCCACCATATTTTTGTGAATAAATATGAAATCTCTCGGTAGCTCTGATAAAATCAATGAAGAATGTTTCACGATCGAGCAGTTGCGTTCACGTCGGACCTAAATCGACGCTCGTTTGTTTCGGATCTGCCGTCAAATTGGGTTTTTACACTCGCTGGTTTATTAGGCCATCTCGCTTAGAAATACTCAATTAACAATCTAGTTCAGTGTTTGTTTGTTTTTGCCTCTGACATGTCACATCATGTTATCTTAAGATCTTGTGAAGCTGTTTCATGTCAAAGCCGGTAACTCCTTCCTCCAGCTCATCCCGTGACGGCTTTCTAAAGATGAAAGAAAAGATGGTTTTGGTGAGCTCATTCTCCTCCCTTTATGTGCCAATGGAGCATTTGTTTATATCTTCTCCGCTGCAGTGGGGAACGCCACACGTTCCCTCCTTAATCACATACTTTCTGACTGGAATGCGAGTGAAAACGAAGGGAAAGAGTTTTTTTTTTTTTTTTTTTTTTTAAGCGCCGGAGCTCCGCAGACGGAGAGGGTGCTTGGTGTTGCTCTCCACTTCTGAGAATGCGTCATCGGCGTGAAAGCTGATAAACAATCCCAGCTGAATGAACATCGCGCTGAAACAGAGTTCTGTTTTAGACGTGAACTTGGTGCAATATAAAGGGTGACATTTTCTGCGTGTTTTTCTTTCTTTCTTCTTCTGTTTGTTAATGTTTCAGAGGGGGGGGGGGCGTTGCGTATCAATGTGCCTTCAGAGGAAATACACTTAAGATTTTTCTTTTCATCAGCCTTGCACAAAAATCCTGACCCTGTTATCATTTTAACGGCAGTTCTTCAATGTTTTTTTTTTTTGTATTTTTTTTTATCAAACCATAATGGCACCCAAAATCATTCTAACACTAAAATCTCTGATTTACTGTTAGCTGCTTATTAATACCATTTTCTTTTTTTTTTCTTTTTTTCCTGTCCTGGGATGTTTGTCAGTGTCTTGTCACACCCGTCTCCACTTCCTGCCTTGCGTCAGGCTGCGGGTTCCAACCCTCCTCCTCATGTTCGTCACAGTAATTTATGGACAGACATCCGACAGGATTCATCTCTGGACTTAATATCCGCCTGCTTCCTTCTCTCTCTCTCTCTCTCTCTTCAGAGGCTGCACCCTTTGCTTTTTTTTTTTTTTTTTTTTTTTTAGACTGATGGAAAGATGGTTAAAGAAAATCATGGTTTTTGTTAATTAATTTTATAAAAACAGATTGAAACAATTGTCAAATAAAAATCTTTGATATAAACCAACTTCATGTGCGTTTATTACCGCTTGCTTTGTTTGTTTTTTTTTTAAAGTGCCCTCCGAAATCTTTTGAAGTCCCGTTTCGTCACAGCCACAAATTTGGGCCACGTTTCTGACGCTGAATGAAAGAATGCGTGGTGTTCACATGTATGAGTCGAATTTTAATTTCAGACTCCTAAAGAAGTCCTTCAGACGTCGTGTAACATTGGAACTATGACCCCAAATCCAAGATGAGTTGAGGTTTAAACTTTTGCACGGATAAGATATTTAAAGACAAGTAGCAAAAGCAAATGACTTGGATTAGCAGTGCTTGCAATTGATGCTGATGCGAAAATTCTCTGCTTCTGCAATATTGAGCTGTTGACACGTCATACGGAAACCGCTTCTTCAGTCAGAGGCCTCTCTGGATTGGTCGCAGCACTGACTGCCACCGAAGATTGCTCCCCAGCATCATCGTCAACAACCACTTTGAAGAAACTGAGGAGATGAGTGGCATTTAATTTCCCTTTGGGATAAAGTACAGTTGAATTGAAATGACGTGCGACGGGAGTGGAAGTTCTTGCGCCCCAGGTGACTGACTGACCTTCAGAGAGTGTCAGAAGAAAATTTTAATTTTGTAGTCAAAAGCTGCGGGAGGCAACAAAAGACTTGCAGTGGCGCACCTACAAAATTTAGGGTCAGGGGAGCTGAATACAAAGGATTATTTTTTTTTAAGAATACATTTTTAACTATTTATCCCTTGAAAGATCCTACATCTTGTCAAACACAGTGATATGTAAACTTTTTTTTTGTGCTGGGGGTCTTTAGGTTGGAGGGGAATTGCAGTTTTTTTTTTTCCTTATGTTTTTGTATGTCTGTGTAACAGGAAATTCTAATAAAAATAATGTGTGTAGGGGGGAGACTATCACTCCACTTTGTGTTGGTCTATCACTTAAAATCCTAGTAAAAAGTATATATATAAAGGGTTATGGCAAAATGTGGAAAATTTGAAAGGCGCTTTTTTTGTTTTGTTGTTCAGTTTCCCCAACTTCATATTCCTAGATTCATGCACTGCAGCCACTGAGCAAGATGCAAGCTAAGTCATACTTTCAGCTTCCCTTTTAGTCCGCACTTCAGCCTGCGCCAAGAAACTGCCGTGTTTACATAACTCTCTGTCAGGATGATTGGTTTAGACACGCTGCATAAATAACAGCATCTATCTGAGATGATCCCCCGGTGCCAACTCAGCTGGAGAAAGCACTTCAGGAGCAACTGCTGCAACTACAATACACACACACACACACACACACACACACACACACAGAGGGAGGGAGATGTCTAACTGGGCAAAAAAAAAAAAAATCATTACTCCAAAGCTCTGCGCCGTTTCAAAGCTTAAATGGTATCCAAGGATGAATCATGTAGTGTCATGTTGAAGGGAGAAACACTCTGGCCCATTTCACTAAAAATGTCCCAAGTTGCAGATGTGTGGTTGAAGGAAGTATGACTCTGATAAGCCGACCTGTGAAATGTCAAGACATAATTGCTGCGGAGTTTCGCTCGACCGGAAGGGCTTATATCCCGACAGCCTTTCCTGATTAAATAACATGCAAATTAGCCCAACTCTTAATCCCGTCGATGAGATGCGTATCTCGCAGCCGAGATGTGTCGAGAGTTTGCGCGCTGTCGGGACTCTCCCCTGCTGGTAGATTAAAAACTCTCTGACTTGAGGCTAAACTTGAGAAAAAAGCCCGTCTCCCCTCTCTGCCATCTTTTCATCAGCTATCACCCCAGCGTGAAAAGTGAACTTCTCTCTTTTTTGCTTTTTAAAGATAAACTTAAGCTCGCGGGTAGAGAACTTTGTTGCTACGTTTTCGGCGCTTTCTCAACTCAACGGCGTGCCGATTCGTATCCAAAGCTGCTTTCTTATTCTGTTGGGAAAATTTCTGTCGTCAGTGTGTGCGCGTGGGCTACGTCTCTTTTTCCACTTGCACACTGCAGCAACAGACAGAATGCGTGATCAGTAACTCTGCAACCACTTTACTTAGATACAGAAATACGTTTCACATTCAATGCATGAAACTATTAATTTAGCACGTTATGCCTTGCAAAAGTATATCCATACACCCGTAGATTTCTTTTCCTCCCCCCTCCTCCACATTACAGCCACAAACATTGAGATTTCATGAACACAAAGTGAACAGGAGCTGCACAATGGATAAAGGGGGAGTAGTGTTAAATGAATTTGGAGTTTTACAGAATGGTGTATTTTGGTTAAACAAAAATCTTACAGTGACAGCTACTTGAATAGCAAAATCAAATAAGTCCCTTTTTTAAGCAAAGTTATGTTTAAAATACTGTACTGTAAGTTTAAAACTGAGTGCATAAACAACGGAAGGAGGCACGCTTCTATAGAAGAAGGAAAATAAATAAAGTCACACAGACTTCTTACAATATGGTCGACTCAGTGGCTTTCAACTCGGGATTGCCGGCGGCAACTGGCCATTGACTCTAACCGGTATTATAGTAAGGTCAGATAAACATACATTCAGTAAAACAACAACAACAAGTTATTGTTTAACTATAACCAGATATCATTTAACAGAAACTCACGATATGTTAAGACAGAACAAGCCCCACGGTTCTTCAGAGAGCCTGAACGAGCTCCACAGTTCTTCACGGAAATCTGCAAACATCACACCCAATATAATTTCCTATTGGGTGTAATATAATCCTATACACTTCTCACACCAACAGGTCACTTTGTAATAAAAATAAAGTTCTAGATGCGTTTACCTTCTTGTTTTAGGACCGTTAGGCACGTTAGCATGCTGCAGCAAACCGCACAAAGCTACTTCTTCCGGCATAAAGTTTTTCGTCTCATTCTCTAACGAGCCGGCAAAGTTCAGGGCTCACCCTCACACAGCTCCCCCTGGTGGCCATCGTGAAGTTTCCGTTCGACTACAGATACATCGTGTCCCCGAGTTGGGATTTAATCTCACTCTACATCCAGCTGTACCGTGAAGCCCTCAAAGGTATTGTTGGGGGAATATTAGTGAACAAACATCATCGTGTTTTTTTTTTTGTTTTTTTTTTTTTGCTTCGTACAGATGTGGAGATGATTGCATGTGTCTGCTCTGATATGCGGAGATAATCAGGCCTTCTGGCTACGTGATGTATGCCAAAGATAAGTCGCCTAAGGCAGGGATGGATCCGTGTAGAACCGGCTGCTTTCTCTAAGGCTGTACAGAATTATCCTTCACATGATAACAGCAACTTGCTTTCAAGATAAAAAATAAATAAATAAAAATAAAAAATCACCCCTGTTTAACAGATGGGTGCAAGAAGAAAAAAACTGCTAGCAGCATCAAATACAGAACTGTATATATATATATATATATATA
>CAEGAE010023814.1:0-10087 GCA_903067095.1 Girardinus metallicus | reverse complement strand
ATATATATATATGTATGTATATATGTATATGCACTACATAAAAGAAAAAATATCAGACAAGTTTATTTTTGCATTCTTTATTTGTATTGATCAAATGTGTGTTTATCATCTTTGGATACATTTCTGCATTTCAAAGTCATTGTTACTGACTGTTGATCCAACCCTTAAAATGTAGAGAAGACCCCAGACTGGAGACGTCAACTTCAGGATTTCTTTTTTTTTATATTTACAATAAACTGCATGTTGTCCCAGGTTTTCTACAGCGCCATCTATTCTTCCACTGTTAATAAGCAGGGCATATCTTTTTGCATACAGAGAGAAATTTTAGCTGCCCGAAAGACCGAAAGAGGGTAGTCGTTAGATTTTCCTGTTCATGATGTGTCATACATTTTCAGGAGGAACCATATCTGTCCAGACAGGCGTTAATGTTTTATTTCTGAAGTCATGCAGAAGGAACTCCATCTTTGTCCTGCTGAAATAACAATGGAACCATCAGCAAACTGTGATGGTACTTTGATGGCAGGACATGCCAAAGTAAAACTTTAATGTTTTGCACCACAACAGCTCCAATATCTATTTTCCCCCATTTTAAATCAAAACACCCAAATAATAATAATTATCATAATATTTAATAGAATTTAAAATGTGATCTTCAGCAATTGTTGGAACATCTTTCCCTCAATTGACTTCTTTATTTGGTTAAATTTTAAAACAGTAATATGTGTGGGAAAACAATAACAGTTCTCCTGTTTATCAAGCTACAAATGATCAAATTAGTTAGCACTAATTTAGAGTAACTGTTAAATCAAGGCACTTTCTCTGACAAACAGGTCAAATCCAGGCCCAGTTATACACAAACATATGAGCAAATGAAGCCAATACAATCCAGTCATATTTAAGCTAAATTAAATAAAGTATTTTTCAATCCTTGTGTAGCACAATGCAAATTCAGTTTATAATCCAGCTGGTAAATGTTATCTGCTAAAGAACATTGCATTGAGTTGTTGTCTTTGCAGCAATCCTTCCTCCTGAGAAAGATGTGGCAAGAAAGAATTGTTGTTTTTTTAGAAAATACTTATCCTGACGGTATGTATGTTTTGAAGCTAATGTCAAATATGAGACAGTAAAAAGGAATGTGTTTGTGCATGCAGACATGAAATAAAATTGAGGTGATAAAATGTCCTTGAGAATTGAAATCAGTCAAATAAGTACAAAAAAGTATGAAGACAGAATATCTGTACTCCTTTAGTAAAGTTTTGTCAACATCATGAGTTTAATTTTGTACTGCTGTGATTTTGAATACCTGTTGTGGGATCAACCATTAATAGCTCCTTTGGTTGCTGGATTGACCTGAGAAATCATCTCAGCAGGTGGGCTTTTCTGACTGAAAAGCCCACCTGAACCGACTGCTATAAGACAAAACCTTGCTGAAACCAAACTTAAAGAGATAAAGGAGAACATGACAACGATGGAAACCGAATCCTCAAAGCCCACAGAGAGAGACATGAGCCTATGGTGCCGCTCTGTAGCCGTCCTCAGACTGTGAATCAGAGCACAGTGCTTAGATCATGATTAGATCAGAGCACAAAGTTTAGATTGTGATTAATGTCTTTTACAATAGGAGATGTGGAGAAAAGGGTGTGTTGGGAGAACTTACCCCAATTCGACTTCATTTGATTTCATTTTAAGTTATCTCCTATATATTATGTGCTCTGATGCTGAAGCACTGAATCTAAAACCAATCTCGATTACCTACACTTTCAAAATAAAAGTTCAGTTCCAGGGATTAGTGTTGCAGGCAAACATCAGTCTATCAAAGTAGACCTAAGATTAATCACAATAATATACAAATCTCTTCAGCCTGACGACTTACTAAAGTACAGTATGACACTATACTGGCATTCGTGCCAAGGAGGAAAATGTAAACTAACCACAACTTTGTGGAACCTCTCAGTGGTACCAAGTTTTATAATTGTAAACAATCAGATCAAAAAAAATTTCAGATAACTTGCTCAAACCTTCATTTTCCAAGATTTTAACAAGCATAGGTTTGACATGCACATTAAAGTCTGAGGAATATTTAGCTTGAGTCATCAGAGTACATAAAGAAAACAAAAATTGATGTTGAACATTTCTAATTTAGACTTTTTCTGAAATTCTGCTTCAATAAATCCATATTTTTTCTAAATAAATTCAGACATGTACATTTAAATAGGAAATATTAGCATATGGTATCATGAATCACATATTTTACTTGATTTTTATTACTTTTCAACACACTGTAAACCTTTGATGAGTAACTCGAGCCTCAAGCCATTTAAATTTGTTAACCAAATATTTTATATATATTTTATAATTTTGTTAAATATCATCGTATGTGCTGTTCTAGAGTGCTTAAATTTAATTGCTGTCATCTTTTTGGGGTTATAAAACGTAGATAAGATTATTTTAAAGAAGGCTAGCATAACATTATTAAATTATTGATTTATTAAAGCACAAAATAAATTTTTTTATCTGCATTTCATTTAACAAATCAGTCAGAAATGAAAATATGCTTCACTTCATCAAAACCTAAATTATGGATAAGAAACAAATACTTATATAAATCAATCAAGTCAGGGCAAAATGTTATGTTTTCAAACACACTTAATTTATGGAGTTAAATAGCTTAAATGTTTTATTAAAAAGTGTTTATTTATTCATTCTCTCAGATTTGCTGTTAGGTTTTACAAAGAAGCAATTTTTAAAAGGTCAGAAACTGTAAAGTGAACAATTTTAGCAAATGAATGAAGTCCCATGAAAACTTTGAAAAGCGTATTGCTCCAGCCGATGTGAGGACATGTGATTGGCTGCAGACGAGGGGGAGGAGAGGAGCAGGGAGGCAAGATAACTGAGAGCCAAAAAAAGTGTTGCAGCAGCCAAGGATTTGGTGGGAGTTCATCATGGGCTCTGAAGTAACTCCCAGAAGCTTGGATCTGCTTCTCAATTTGTTTCTGCTGGCAACATTGAGCTGGACCAGCCGAACTCTGGCGGAAGCACCGGCTGTGCGGATTTCTGACACCAATGGTAAACGCACTTTCTATGTCAGAGCAGTGATACTCCAACTCAGAGTGCAAAACTTTCTATGTGTATCTATGTGTGGGCATATAGGAAGAGGGTAACATTTTGCATTTACGTGTTGGAATCAAGATTTAAAGGAGATTTAAAGATGTGGAAGTTACTATAACATCTGTTACTGCTAAATGCTCTAAATCGAATCTAAAAAAAATGTCTCTACCACATCATTTTGAGTTTAAAACTGTCGACTTTACGTTGAAACAGTTGAATTCAAGTGAACTTCATGCCTTACAAATATTGTTACTCTCCTCTATCACATAAATGGAGTTGCATGATTTGTTGAGTCTAAAAGAGTGAACTTTGAGAGACAGACTTGTCAAAAGCTATCCTCCAGCCACACGCTTAGACGAGCCATTTGCATTTTGTTGCTACAGCAACAGCAGCAGAAGAGTAAACAATAGTAAATCAGAATTTGTTTTTATCTTTCAGGACTCGGGGTGAAGGAGCTCTCTCAGATTGTTGCCCAGCACAATAGGTTGAGGAGCTGGGTCATGGCCACTGCGGCTAACATGCAAAAGATGGTTAGTCAGTCTTCTCTTGAGTGGTACGCTAGCGTCAGCTAAATGTGACATTTAACATTATTCTTTTGTTAAAAATATTTATTTAGTAAAATTTCCATGATTTTCCATGACAATCTTCATATAATTTCTTGTGGTTTTTGACAATATTTTGTTTATGGTCAACCGGATAATTTGAGCAACCCATTTATCTTTAAAGTGTTATTTTTGATCATTATTGTATCAGAATATGCTGGTTAAATGTCAATTACTTTTTGAAAATAAATAAATTAATACTGCTCTAACTTCTTTAATCAGGTAAGGATTTGTTCTGTTCATTAAAGTAGCATTTTGTATTTTCTACTGAATAACAAGAATGAAAACCAAATTTCTATTTGATTCGCCTTGTTAACTATTGAGCCACAATCTTCTCCAAAACTATGGAAATCCAGCAAAAAACAAAATAAAAAATAACAATAATAATAATAAAAAAACAAAAAAACAGAAAGTACATGCAAAATCAGCTGCTCCATATTTGAAGACAGGCAAAGCTTGAAATTTTGTGCTGGAGCTTTTCTAACATCCCAAGCTGTGCTGCAGAATTAAGATTTTATTCTATTTGAACATTGATTAAGATTCACTATCCAAAACAGTCCAAAACAAAACTGTTTTTTTTTTCTCTCCAACATAATAATAGTGCTACTTCTAGCAACCCTTTTATTTGCACCGTTGTTCATCAAATCATGTTGTCTTCACTGGTTGTTCAAAATTTATTGAGCGAAGCTGTTTGGTTCTCCAGCCACCACAAGGGGGTGCTGCAGCTCCAGCTCCTGGGCACATGAAAAACGCTCCCCCAGTGCTTGCGGCCCCTTTTCTAAGGAGCAGAGTAAGACGGTAATGATGATGAGGGTGCTGTCAGCTGTGCTGATGAAACAGATGTCAGAATCGAAAACATTGCTGCTGATGTGTGTGGGCAGATCTGAGCGGCCTGCTATTCCCAGAATGAGACCGACAGTGTTGCAACTATCTTCATAAAGATAAATTTTCACATTTTAGCTTCACTCCACTGACTGCATCAGACTGTGTTGTTTCACTGAAGATCATTTCTTCTGAGAGGAATGTGTTGATAGTCTCAGGAATGTGAAACAGTACCGTTAGTGCCACATTTGCTCTGTCGCGCTGCAGGCTGATTGATAACGTTGACAGTTTGAATGAAGCCAAAATCAATTAGCTGTGCAAAAACTCTTGTAAGGGTAATTCTACAAAATTACACCAATGAATCTTTCTTCTGCCTCCATTTGAAACATTTAGGTCAAAAAATTTGGGAATAAGTTTAGGTTGTTTTCGAACAATGAGACTCACTTTCATTATTCTAATTTTCAGCATGTTTTATATTAGCTGAAATTTGTATGCCCTGAAATGCTAATCTGCACTATTGTCCTATGTGTATGATTATTAGCAGTTGATAATGATGGATTTTGAAGCTGATAAGAGACTTAATACCTCCTGGGCCTAATATAAGATTTGTGCGAGGGCGTACTGTCACTTCATCGTTGATTACATCCTTGGAGCCACCCGTACAGAGAGAGCCTCTTTCTTCGACTGCTCTCCAGTCTCAGAGAACTGTTCTCAACTGATAAGGCTGTAATGAGGAAGAGAGGATGTGGATAATCAGCCTACATTTTCAGCTCTGGTATTACAGGTAATTTCCCCGTAAAAACCCTCAGAGGAAGCTTTGCTGAGCTGAAGAGGCAAATTAAAGAGCTTTACTGATAAACGTTAAAAGGTTCAGGGCTTTGGCTGTGTTTGTGAAAATCTGAAAACGATTTCGCCTCTTGCATATAAGAATGAACCAGAAGGCATTGTGTGGAGATTATAATGTAGTGATTATATACAGGCTTTAAGGCTTTTTTTTTTATGAATGAGATAAAACACCAACACTTCAAGAATAACTGAATTTCCCTTTTTTTTTTCATCATTATGCCTTCTCTCCAGGTTTTTCAAGCCAGAAGTATTAGGAGGTCATATCAGCACCTGTAGAGAAAGAAATTAAAGTTAAGCCTTTATGATTTCCATAAAGCCTTTGACCTGTATTTGTATTTTTTTATTATCACACCTACCTTACCATTTCTGAAAGCCCTGCCTTTATTTTGACAGTGTGAGCTTCAAAGACACCTAAAACTTAGCAAGGCCACACACTACCTCTAAAAGACCTAAAATATTCCTTGTTTGTTAAGGAGACCAAACTTCCTTTGAATCTCTGAATGTCTGGTTATATTTCTCCAGAGTTTTTGCAGGAGTATCAAAATGTTTCTTTGGACTTTTTTTTGTTTCTTTGTTTACATCCAATTTCTTTTCCTATTGAAAGAAAGATTTACTCTAATCTATTAATCTGAAGGAATGAATCAGTATTTCGGTGAAGTTCATTTGTTTTCCCCAAAGAGATACTAATCAAAACCACTTTAAAAGATTAGGAAATAAGGCAATAAGCAAATAATGAAAAAAAATAAAGAAGTTGTGGTTTAAAACTACTGCATGATCTGTATCTTGACTGTACTAGCAGTACAATAGCTGTTGTTAAAGCCTTTTTTAAAATGATTTTTTTAATCTTAACCAATAGGGGAACCAAAGCATCTCTCTCCCTTGGGACACTATCTAACTCATTTAGAGAAAACATTGGCGCTTCAGCAGATTCTTGGTCTGCCCTCAGGTTTCCCCTACTGGGATGTGCATGGAGAACCTCCAGAAGGAAAGGGCATCCTATCTAATCAGATGCCCAAACCACCACAGCTTACTCCTTCTGACATGGAGGAGCAATGGCTGTACTCTGAGCTCCTCCCTGATGACAGAGCTCCTCAGCCTAACTCTAAAATAGGTCAAACCAAACAACTGTGATCGTATCCTTATGGTCATGATCTATGCCTCGTGACCAGAAGTGAGGGAGGAGCAGAACATGATAAAAAACAACATTAAAGCCAAATCTTTGCTTTGAGCATCAGTACAACAGACGGGAGGGACTCCCGTATTACCATACAAGGTCCTGTGTGTTCATGTATTAATCTGATTAATACAGTATTTCATATAAAGCTTGTCAACAAAAAATACTGATATTTTTATATATTTTACAATAATTGCTTCTTAGTGAGTGCCAGGATTAAACCCAGTCCACTTTGTTGCTTTCCACATATTTAAAATAAATTTTTATTGTCACAATAGAAAGGGCAAAGAGTTAGGGAGGAGACATTAGACCAGAGGTCAGCAGCAGGACGACGATGTGGGGTCTTCTCAGGTAAGGAGGGATTGCAACATGACGAGAAAAAGACAAGGAAACGGAAGATTATGTCCAACAATTTAAACTTTTTTATAAGACAATGTTATAACAAAAATAAAGGTATGTATCTTTGACGCAACATTTTAAAAAAGATGCCACAAAATTAGTAATTGCAACATTACTAATGTTGGAGGGACTGTAATCCAGCATTGAACAAGACACAGGAACACTTGAACTGAGTTTGAGTCAGAGCAGGTCAGATTTCCTGATTGACAACTATTGTCTTAAATGTAGCAGGGCTGCCTCTCATCTCTGATTCTGTTTGAGGCGTTCATAGACGGGCTCTCAGAGTGTGGCTGTGGGAAGGAGAGTGTTTGGTCTGGAAGCCTCAGGGCCAAATCTTTGCCTTTTGTGGATGATGTGGTTCTGTTGGCATTTTCAAGCCATGACCTTCAGCGTTCACTGGAGCGTTTCGCTGCCGAGTGTGAATCGGCCCAGATGAGAGGCAGCTCAGCCCCCTTTTTTTCCTCTCTCTTTTACCACAAGTTCTTCCTTTCAACAAAATTAGAGGCTTTAGACTAGTCTAGTGTTCCAGCAATGACGGGAGATATGGACAGAAAGTGGGAAACTAGCTACAAAAATGCTAGCGGACATTCCGACCTTTTTTCATTATAATAAATACAATAGAAGCTAAATTTAATCAGAAAGTTAACACATCCAATCTGACTAGAACTGAAATATCTTAATCTCTTTTTATTGTGTCTCAGTCTCACAGAGGATTATGAAATATCTTTGAAACAAAGGTCATCTTACCGTCCGTGCTCCTAGATGTGGTGTGTATGTCTTCACCCAGCATATCTGTCAAAATAATAAATTTAAGTGGAATGTTTCATGCATAGCTGCAGTACATTTTCTTTTAGTGTCTCCAGAGATCTATGAAATTCACATTTCATGTCCTTTGCTTCCGTAAAAGCGTGTGATGAACCTCCAGGGTCTACTACTTATAATTATTTAAGCAGTTATAATACCCAAACTTAAAAAAAAACAACAACAACTGAGTTACAAAGAGTAATAACCAAGGTGAACACCAAATGAAAATTATCTCCTGAAAACAAAATGAATTTGTGAAGCACTGACATAGATGGGAGATGAACCTGGAGGGGTGTTACAGTCTGTGAGGTGAATTTGATTTCACATATTTTACGCCTCTGGAAACTAAGCACTCACTTGTTGTTTTTTTTTGCTTGGAACATGAAATAATTGAAAGGATTTTATAAATTGTTGTTTTAGATTAGATTTGACATGCTCCTTGAGATTCATTTACTTTGCCAACGAGCCAAATTGTCTGCATGCAGAACTTGAAAAGGTTTGAGGTGAAATAAGTTGCTGCAGCTTTGTTTTAGACACTTAAATCATCTGTCTGTCCTTATGTTATCTATAACGGCTTACATGTGCGGAAAGCAGGTGCCAGTATATAATGGTAAAGGACAGACAGACACTCAAAACCAACTCTTTTCATTTCTGATATGAGCCATAGTCACATCTCTCATAGTTTTTTTTTTGTTAGTGCCAAATTATACTCCGCAAGAACAGGGAAACTTGTAGTTTTATTTAAGGTGGCAAGAACAAGAACAGATCTTTCTGGCCAGGACATTTTATGCTTCTCATGAACTCAAGTGCATAACTCTTGGGAAGTCCTCGCATGTCATTCCCACTGTAGAATTTGTATATGGCAAGAACAGAACAAAATAGTTTAGATCTTGCAGCCCTGGGAGAAGGAACTGTTCTTGCAGGATGTGTACAGGCCTTTGATCTCACGTTTCTGCTCTCTATTTGTTATATTTGTTCCTCATAAAGCATTTCTGTATAACAACTTGTTTCTTCCTTTTTCCAAAGAAACGCTGAAATTATGCATACATTTTGTTGACAATCCTGTTGAAAATGCTCTCCTAGCTTGGATGAGACATTAGCTTCCTCAGGCGATCCTTTTTCATACAAATAAAAACCTTTTATTGCTTTATTATAAGCTTCAAAGATTATAAGGGCTGCACACAGGTTTGATAATAAGGCAGGCAGTTAGTGACAAACTGCCTGCAATTGAGAGTTTGACATTAAAACCGATGAATTAGGTTACATTAACATGGTGTCATGAGTAGAATATAAGTTTCAATACCATGGCTGAATTAAAAACATTTTGGACACACTTTTATTTTTGTCATAATAATCAATGAGATTAGAGTAGAGCTAAATTGATTGAAACTAATCAAATGACAGATTGTGCCCAATATGAAATGCCAGGGCAATCAGAAGAGAAAAAACTGAAGTACTGAAGATTGATAAAAAAATAAAAAAAACTACCTTAGTTAGAGAACTTGTTTTTCCAGTTTTGAAAGGAGACCTTAAATCAAATCATATTTATATTTATACCACAGGGGAACAGGAAGCCATATATCAATAATGAAAAGTTCATACACACTTTATAGTAGTAGTAAAAAATAGTAAAATAACAAAAGGTACTTCAGCTACATTTATTTTGTAGGAATTGTTATGGGTAGCATATGTCTTTGCAATAGGTACGAAATGAAAAGATTATTTATTTTAAACATGGCGTTTTATCCAGATTTATATACACATTAAATGTTGGGTTATTCTACATTTTTTCAGTGTGAAATTTTGTTGAAGTACTGGAATAATAAAATTATTCCAGTACTTTTGCACTAGAAAAAAGTACTAGTGCAACCTGAGTGTGCAGACAACATATTTGGCATTCATTCCATTTCCAAAGTGTTACAGGATTTTATATTTGACAAATATTTGAAAGATTAGTTATACATTGTTTTCTACGTATGTATATAGTATTTCTGCTTAATAGTTGGTAATGTATAATTAATAATTTCTTGGTTTTAGTCTTATGGTTTTGTCTCCACTGTGAGTCTCCATTGATCTTGTGGATCCTTTCTATATCACCTCTACAAGACACCAAAATAATTAGTCAGAATGGGACATTTACAGGTGCTGGACCCAATGCATTAAACCTAAACCTGGAAATGTTCACTATGTCAAACTAGAATAGATTTAAATCCTCTAAAACATAAATACAAAATCACCGTTGGAAATGACTTGTTGACAGTTTTGCTGGCAAACCTTGCTCACCATTAATATATATTTACTATATATATATATATATATATATATATATATA
>CAEGAE010023811.1:0-49689 GCA_903067095.1 Girardinus metallicus | reverse complement strand
CTACGCCCTGTTACATCACAGTTCTGGGAATCATGCATCTCTTACTTTCTCACGAGAAACACAGTTAATTCAGTTATAAGTCAATATACTGTACAATCATTGTAAAATCAAACATAATCATGTTTAAATCAATTCATAAGTTGATTTGTTTATCATTATTTCATTCATTTCAACGTTTATATGCTTGTTTAAATCATCATAAATCAATAATCACCAGTAATTTTCCTTACTTAAAACATTCATTATTTATGTTCAGCAAAAGGTTATATATTTTATAATGGTTTTCATAATACATATCACAATCATTTATAAATCAATAAACAAGATTACTTATTCCCTCCAGGCCTTTAGTGATCTGTTTTCTGCATACCTGGAACGATCTCATCAACTTTTACCAGGTTACACGACAACTGTCAGTCATGCCTTTTATTTAACATCATTAAAATGTATTGATGAATCGATAACTTGAAAGTCTAATAAAGTTTTTGCAACACATATATTAAACATCTAAACTGGACAGTTGGACATAAACAACCTGTTTTTAAGATTCTCCTATAGGAAACTTTAAAGACATTATTTTAAGCTAAACTGCTTCTCCTGTAACTGCCGCTTTAACAAAAATTATTAAACATAAAATGTTGGTTTGAAACTCTGCAGGGCAATCTTTTTCAGTGATACATAAGAGTTATTAATTGACTGTATGTCATAAGGCCGTGTTCCAAGCATTTTGATTGATCTCTGTACCGAATCTGTTAGTCTGGACGCTTTTTAGCTATTTCAAAAGCAAGATAAAGACAAGTTGTCCAGCTGAACAGAAACAAAACTGAAGTTATAATCTTTGGACCTAAAGCTTCAGTTATTACAGCTAGAAACCGGCGATCACAGGGCCGAAGTCTGGCTGTAGCAGTGAGTCAGACCTGAGCCTTCAGAGTCACATAAAGACTGTTACAAAATCAGCCTTCTGTCACCTGAAGAACATTTCCAGGATTAAAACAAATCCACTTCACAATTATGCAGTACTTTTTGCTGACTTACCACATAAAATCCCTATACAACATATTGAAGTTTCTGGCTTTAATGTGGAAAAAATCTAGAAAAGGAAAATCCAGGGCTGTTGATGTTTAGTTGTTCTTAATAATGACCACACATTTCCTCTGTAGCCACAAAATCATTAGCATAAGTGCATTTTGGTTGAGTCAGTGGGACAGAGAAAGGCTGCAGGCTGTCTTTAATATGGGCAGAGTGGCAAAGGTGGCCTAATGGCTCACTGCTGGTTTTCTGAGGACAAGAATAGCCTGCTATCAGAACGTGTGAGTGTGTTGGACAGTGGTCTGCACTTGTGTGTGTGGGTGTGTGTGTGTAGACATTTTAGTAGGTTGACACAAAAACAGTTCTGAAAATTTGTCTCTCACTAAAACCATTAATAAAAAGTAACTTTTGGGATAAACAGATTTAATACCAACCTTATTCTCCCAAATGTAAAAAACAAACAAACAAAAAAAAAAAACTTTAACAACAGTTTATTATTTTGGATCCCCATTAGCTTTACCCAGCTACCCCAACTTGGGTCCATCATTAAAAACACACTTGGAAATATATAGAAATATATGGAATATATGACAGATTGAACATACATAGCAAGAAAAATTAATTGCAGTACATACAAAGTGTTGCTAAATTTAAAATAATATACAACAATTACGCATTTTAATAGATACATTGCTCATAAAATGCTTTTCAACGTTCTTTTGTAAAACTGACTTCAAGATTAAAATTGATATTAAAGGTAAATCATTATATTTTGTAATTCTTAACTTGCTTCTGCGAGTGACATTTCTATCACGTAGATCTTCCAATAAGATTGTTTTCCTGTTTCTGAACTTAAATTCAAGATGAGAATATTTCGACTGCAGTTTCCAACCCATTAAGAATACAAAGTAACATTTTGCTCAAACTATTCAAAGTAGAAGCAATGTGTAAGAATTTGCATTGGGGTTGCACCCACATGAAAAAATGCACAGATATCCGATAATATTGCTGCTGTGGACGATAACTGATATTTCCCAATGAAATGCATTTAATATCATGACCATTTTGACACCGCTCACTGTTCGACACTGCAAGATCAAGATAAATATTGATGATATTGGCCCAGTTTTATTTATCTTATCAATACTGATATGTTAAAAAAACGAGTAATACTGGTCAATACCGATATAAATATCAGAGAGAAGCAGGTGGAGAAGCAAAGCATCATGGAGGATGAAAGATTTTTCTTCTGTTCCACAAACCCAGACATAATGTTGACCTAAAATCACTCTTCTCAGCTTTTTATTTTTTTAAATATATGTTTTACCATATATTAGCTTCATCTTTTACCCCTCCAACTCTCTACACATGCATATGCACGGCATCAGCTTCCATTCGCACACCGGTCGGCGTTCATGGTGGATCTAACATCAAACGAGCCGCCGGTGCTCCCGTGTCTGTGAGTATGACGGGTCTTTATGTGTGAAAGACAGGAGGCTGAGCGCGGTGAGCGCGCGGCGCGGCTCTGCTGAGGGGGCGACAAGCCAAGATAAGATAAAGAGAGCGCAGCGTTTAGTAATGAGGCGGCTGGTGTGAGACGAACGGCGTCAGAGGAAAACCGCAGCCTCTGGTCTGGATAAAGGACGGCTTGATATGCGAGATGGAGCAAAAAAAACCCCAAAAAAACACACTTGCACTGTGTTAAAGATAGTGTGGCAAAGTTGTTTTTTTTTTTTAAATTTCTCTCTTAAGTTAAAAGAAAAACTTTGACGCTAGCCAAAATATTCCTGTGCGACCCTACTTGAGATTACACCCACGTGTTGAATCATTTGCTTTGTAATTATCAAGAGAATTTAAAGAAGCTTTTGAAATGTTGGTGAGATCAAATTAATCTTGAAGTAGTTTAAGGCTGCAGTATGCAAAGTTTGTAAAAAATACTTTTTTTTTCTCTTAATAGAAAACTTGCGTACTGCAGCATTCATACCAGGAAAGTCCAAAAGCAGACTTTGACATTTTTCGTGGTACGCTTCATGTTCACATTGTACTTTTTCCAAGTGAGCTACAGTTTGTAAACAAACCCAAACGGCTGACGATCATTGCTCCCATTGGACAGAAATGACAGCACACACCTGGAAGGAAAACAAACATGGACTTCCTGCTTGCTTCATAATTAATGACCACTCACAGGAGAGCTGGGACAAAAAAAATGCTGCTGTTAGTCAACATTATTTCAGAAAAATTGGAGTTAAAATTTGTATGACCAGACCAAAGCTGTACTAAGAACATCCATCTGCTCCGTGTATCTGACAGGTTCATGTTTCATAACAACAATCCCTCTCTGCAATGTTTGCTCATTTTCCAGAAAAATCCATTTTGAAGAAATGTGTTTTGTCAGGTTTTTCATATTTCACTGAGCCTTATTGTTTAGTTAACTGAGTTCCAGGTGTTTTGTAAGTGAGCTCAGTCACAAGGCATTATTCCCCTTCTTCATTCTAATTTGATGCATCAAATCAAATCCTGCTGAGTGAAAAGTTACTAAATCAGAATCAATCATGGTTTAGATGTGAATCAGTTTTTTTTTTAATGTACTGCATCTGTGGCAAAATATCTATATCATATAAAGTTTCACCTCCCAGCCCTTCATGCCTTCGCAGCAATAATCTAATATAATCTACTCATAATATGAATGGGATTATATGACTCCAATAACTATATTCACCAGCAGGAGGTCACTGAAAGTTATTTTGGTTTGATCAGAGGCCAGAATTTTCCAAATGTCATAAACGTGAATGGATGGACGGAAATGAGAATAAACCCACAGGGAAAACAGGTAGAAATATTAATGTAACACCTTCCCAGAAATAAAATGCAGAAAATCAAGTCGTATTTGAGCACTCTTTTCAAATATCTATTTGAAAAGAGTCAAAAACGCTTCATTAGCATGAGATATTAACAGCTCTGCAGTGCTAGATACAATTTTTGCAATTTTGAAGTTTATTGAATATTATAAATGACATATAAAATGACAGTAATAGATTAAGTAATAAATGTTCCAATTAGCGGGTAAAGTATAAACTTATCTACAACAACATCACAACTATGATGTCTTCCTATTTATAAGAATTGTGGCAATATACCTTTATTCTACTCAGATTCTGGATTAATCAAATACATTCAAATATGTGCATACAGTAGGTAAACGTATTAATAATAGCATCTCTAATAGTATTAACAGCAATACTGACAATATTGATGCTAATAATGCTATAAGAACAAAAACATAATGGTGCTAAAATACAGATTTAAGCTAAGATCGTTTAAGTCTGGGTAAGCTAGTAACTTCTGGTTTAAATGTTACAAAATCAAGAAGTGTCAAAGTATCCCATTTTGTTGCCGTCCCACTAAAGTAATCAATCCCTTTGGAAAATAAATAGTTATTGATTGATAATCTTGAGTCAAATAACTTGAGCTCCACTAACATACCTACCTGTGACATGAGTTTTCCTTTTCATGTTTTTATTTTTTTTTTTGAGTTTTGAAGTTAGTAAAACCCATCTGCCCAACCGGCTAGGCCCATTCCTCTCATTAGCAGAGAGAGAATGAATGAATGAAGTTAGACAGAGAAGGAAACGTTAATGTGCAGCTATATTGTTCTCATTAAAGCACCTGGATTAGCTTGGAGTTGATGAATGTCAGAGTGAGGTTCCAACAAGCCGCTCCTCCCAGAAAGAAACATCTGTCGCTGAGCTACGATGTCGGGAGCAACGATTGAAATTTAGCTGAATTTGGTCTATATACCTTCACTATATATTATGATAAATGGTTTTTGTCATGTTGTGTTATGGTCCTTAGATTTCTCACGTTTCCATTCGAACTCCTGGTGTGTTTGCAAAATGAAAATTCTACGTTTTGCATTCTACGTTTGGTGATCCATGTTAGATTTTTAGATGGGTCTCGCTTGATACTGGAACTCCTGGATGGTGTTTGTGGCTTAACTTTCCATAAATGTTTAGTTAAAACCTTGGTAGACCATTCGCCACAAGTCACTTACCTAAGTTGACATGTTAGTACAACTTATGCCTGTTGATGCATTTTTGGTACATACAAAGAATCATGTTGAAGGCACTTTTCTGCAATAGTGGTCAGAGTCACAGTGGATGGTTAGGTCCTCCCTGCCCAAAATAAATTTTATTTAATACTTCAATCACCAAATTTACCTGAATATGTATTAATACACCCTGTGGAAACCATCTTAGCACTACTGCAAAAGCTAACATCTAGTTTTTCTTATTTCTGCCTGTGAGGGTGCAGCCAATCAACACCAAGGAAAATGAATGGGTAGAGGTTCCCATGCATTTCTTGTCAGATTTAAGCTACGATCGTTTATTTGAATGTAGAACGTGTAAAGGATAAATATAGTATGGAACCTCTACTCGTGGTTCAAGGAAAATCAAGGGGTGGAGTTCCCATAAGTTTTTCTATCCTACACTATATACCTAAGTCTTTCCTAGAACCACGAGTTGAGGTTCCATAGTATATGGCTACGTTTTTATCTATTGCATGTTCTACATTCAGATAAACTATCTGTACTTAACTTAGTCTGATAACACATAATCTGTTTAAATTGTGTCTTTCCTTACCTCCTATGTTAACTCAAAAGCACACTTGTCTAAATGTGAAGACGAGAATTTTATTTTGTGAAACATAAAGCTATGAAGTGTGTGTATTATCCTTCTTATGTGGCCTGGTTTTGCATGGTGCCTACGTACTGGGTTGAAGGCTGTCTAAAAGATTATACTTTCAGACACAGTGAGGATTCATTTCCTTGCAATTGACTTTCTTTAATTAGTGATTTCTGGAGGCCTAAAGAAATACAACATGAAAAATTTGCAACGCAATTATAGAAAAACACTGAGCACAACTGCTGCTGACTTGTATCTAAGCTGGCAGATCATACAGTGTAGAGTCATTTGCTTCTTTTATTACGAGGCCACAACCAAGGTTTACATTTGCATACAAAGAAGTGCTCATTAAGTCCAACGTTGGCGATTAAGTGAATAAAAAGCAGAAACAGCTGTTTTTTTTTTAGCAGGAGCTAATAAACGTGGTTATGATAACCATCCAGCACAGATGCAGCCTATAATCTGTGACGATGCCGTTTCAGTCAGTTGCCCCCACAGCAGGTTGTTAGTGGTGTGTGACACTCCACAGAACGTCATCACTAAGGCTGGATGTGTCCATTTAAATATCAATTTTGTCAATACCCAGGTGAATACTGCTATAAGATAGCTACAAGCTTGAAAAGATCGATAACTTTTTTTACAGTTTTTCTCTCCGTTATGCCCAGCAAATGACTTTAGTTTCCTCAGAGTTCATGCCAGGTGACAGGAATTCAAAGGTCAAATATTAAGAGCTTATATGTTCAGTTTGAGAGCAGGATTTCATAACTAAAATATGAATATGACTGAATATAAACCATTAAAGTAAAATCAGCATTCCTGTTTAGGCTACATACGTATTATTGTTACAGTCTTACCAAATTTATCCAAATGAAAAGTTTGTAATAGACACGTTGCATGTTGTTGTTTACATCTAGAAATCCCGGAAACACAACAGTGGAGGGAAAAAAGACGATTCTTTGACATGCCATCTGTAGGGCGGAACATCTCCAAGTTTCACAAAATGAAACTTGGAGATGAAGGTGTTATTAATGTAGTGCCGTGCGCCTCAGCAGAGGGGAAATAACGCAGAAAAACCATTAGAGGGCGACTCAAAACCACTCATATTCCTCTATTTTCTCACTGTCGGCTATGCTACACACAGACCTGTTGCCATAGCAACGGACTGACAACAGCTTCACTATCGTATCAGGATTCAGCACACAAACATTTCTCACACAAAGAAGAGAACATTCAGTTTGCTATAGAATCATGTCTTCAGGCTCAATGTATATTTTGTGATTATTAATAAGTGATCGTCTGAACACAGCTGTGGTCGATTAGCTCATTTAAACTCCTGCTCTACTGTCAGAGAGTCGGTGTGTGGGTCGCCGTTTTTCTGTTTTAACTGAACCAAAACACTGAATCCCGCAGCACATCTACATGTTAAGATAGTCAGAGTCAAGCTAGCATAGCTGAGTTCCTTCCCTCTCCCTCGCTAGCTTTTTTAAATTAAAACTTGTAACTGACCTGTGAAATGTGACACCCTGAGACCTTGTTGTCTAAAATTGACAAGTAGTAGCAAAACGCTGCGTCCTTTTTTCTTTTATGTATCACGCTACATTTAAGATTTAGCGCACTATGTTGACAACTTGACGGCTAAAACCAATGGTAGTCATCATCAGTAGTAGCAGTATTTTTGTTCTCCAGCTGGACGCAGAAGGGCGGGATCCAGAGCATCACGTTGCAGTGAGTCTGTAAAACCTAATGAGGAAACTATTTCTGTCCCGCTACATTGTTTCCTGTTGTACTCTTTTTATCTAAAATCTTTGTCTTGTATTTTATCATTATCAACTAACTGAAATCAAGTGACCAAATTATTCAGTTATATAGATATTTCAAGAAGTTTCTGTATTGTTGATACTAGCACTGTATTTACTTGGCATTGCACTGATAACAAAATGCCCAGTAACACACACCCTTAAGATTGTTATGCCATATCTTTGCTAGAAAATAGGTCTGTCTAAGTGTGAAAAAAATACAGATTTAAAGCTTTGTTTTAGAATTTCTTTAGACCGTTCAGTTGTAATTTGATTCTCACTTTTCAAGTTAAAAATAAAAGTTTTTGGGGAGCGCAGTTCCATGAAATAAACAGATGGAGCCTGGCTGATAGTGGCGACGACACGCAGAATATTTCATCTTTTTTTTTTCAGCACATATTACATTTTGGTCTCTCTGCCTCAGATCCTCATTCTATTATTGAGCTGCCCATAATCAAAAGCACGAAACGGCAGCTCGCGTATCGGCGCCGTCCTGAACCGTGTCATCAGCTGTCCCACTGTTCATGTGGGCCAAATGAGATTTCAATCAGAATTCAAGCTGACGTCTGAATTCCCATTTATCATCATGAAGCGAGCGCTGGCACAGCTAATCTTTATTTTCTCTTCTGTCCTCCCTGTTGTGTGTGGGCGTGTGTGTGTGTGTGCGTGTGCACACGCTGCGGCTTGGAGAAGGAGAACGTCAGTTAGTTTACATGGGTGAATATGAAACTGTGTTTGCGACGGCTGGTGCCTCCGAAGCGTTGATGTTGTTGGCTGCTGGTTAAACTCAATAAAGTTTGAGAAAATTCAACTTTTTTCAGCTAAAAAAACCCCAATGATATATCACAGCATCTTCCAAACTTTTCTTTATCATCACTATTTTTTTGGCCATATTTGTGTTGTTTTTAAAATTGAAACCATTGCACACTCATATTTTTCTTTAGAAATGGCTGGTGTCGCTTTTTATGCTTTTGAAACTTAGCTTAGTGCTCTTTAACTTCTCCTACAAGGTAGCACACAAACCACCTTGTTACTTTTTATTTTATATTGTTAATCTGTCCGGCCAAACAGAGCACCTCTTTATGCTGAGGCAGCTTTCTCTCTTTTTAAATTCTGTATTTTTTCCAAATTATTTCAATTTGTGTGACCTTTATTTAACCCAGTATAGCCATTAAAGCTGCAGTATGTAATTTTTACAAAAATAATTATTTATTTATTTTTTTAAGTTTTTTTTAGATATATTAACCTAATGTTGTGACAGTATAAGGCTGATGATCTGTGATCTTCCTTCTCCCAGAGCTAACACTAAGTCAGAATCAACCAATCAGAGCCAGGAGGAGGGTCTTAGCGCTGTCAGTCTCTCCCATGCTCCCCTCCTCCCACTTGCTCTTTGCTAAACTATAGTTCAACACAACACAGCCTGCCATGAATGCTAATGCTAGTTAGCATGGCCACTGTTGATAGCGGATAAACGATTCTCTTGTAACGGTAAGTTGTTTGTCCTCCATTAGCTCATTGAGCAGCGTACAGGAGATTGATTGACAGCACTAAGACCCTCCTCCTGGCTCTGATTGGTTGGTTTTGACCGGTAGCGGTGCATTTTTGCTGTAGTAGCACCTGAAGGAAGTGGAGGATCTTGATTTTTTTTTCTTTTCTTCACAGATTGTCTCATACCATGCTGTCACAACATGATGACAGTTCCACAAAATATAGAAAAACATATTTTTACATTCTGCAACTTTAAGATGAAAAAAAACAAAAAAAAAACAACAACTATTCAACTAACTATGCAAACTTAGCCAAGCTAGCATTACGCAAAAACACAACTGACAAGTTTCACCATTTCAAACACACGGTCAAAAGTTAAAGAAAAGTTGCTACATGTAGTTATCATCATTTAGTCTTTTCATTGTTTACTTTTTGATTTCATAGAGAAAGGGAAACATGGAAAGCGCAGCCTCCTTCCTGTGAAGAATATCAGATATCGTAACTAATGGGTTCTAAAGTGTAGCTAAATTCTGAAGAGTTTCTCAAAATCTTCAGAATTCAGAAAACTTTCAAAATGTGTTATTTAGGACAAAATAACACATTTTGTTCAGCACATATGTGATTAGACGGCCTGTTGTACCAGAACACACTGATACATTTTTAGGGTAAACCTATTGATAATTCTATCAAAATAACATAGTGGCGTGTTTTCAGCCAGCATACTCTGAATGGAGCAGAAAGTCTTGGTTAAATGTAGTTCATTTAAATGTAGGCATGTAATGTGAGAACTGGCTAAATTAGGCCCAAACTGGCAAAACTCTGGCAGGTATCATAGAGTTTTCAGACTTGTTACTATGTTTGTATTACATACAGAATTATTATTACTATGGAAAAATGTTTCAGTTTGAGCGAATCAAATGGATAATAACCGTTTCTCTACATTAGAAGCGTCCTCATCACTTTTTGATCTTTGATTCTGGAGCAGCACCCTCAGCGCGATTCCAGTTCACTGTGTTGTTCTTCCAGGCTTCACTAGCGCTTCGTTGTTTCATCCACAATGAGTTTTTATGAAAGATGTCATTTTTAGATTCTAACGTGTGAAAAAAACAACAACCCAAAAACAATAATTTTATATAAAAATGTTGCTATTTCTCTTTTTTTTATTCCAAAAAAACAAACAAACAATAAAATACAACTTTGAACCCAACAACAATAAAAATAGTTTAAGAGCCACATTTTCAAGATGAAGACATCTTCAAAGTGCTTGGGAACTTGTTGGGAGACATCATTGGTGTTATTTGCTTTGTGAATACAATGCTATGCTAAGATCCAGCAGTTTATGGAGTCAAAAAGGTGGAGAAAAATTAGCAATGTCGATATTTCTTAACCTTTTCTGGTTGTGACACAATTTCTGAAAATTGCTGCAGCAATATCTCTCTTCATTTGGGGCACTTTATTATTTCTACTCTGAAATACCAAAGGGCCACTCCACTCACCATCACACTTATCATCTCAGCCTCTAGAGAAATACACTTAGTGGCCAAGTATGTCTTAGAATTTGGAAAGTTTTAAAACTTGGCGCCTGAAACGTGATATCCTACAGCGTCCAAGAACAACGATATTGAAAAATCAATTGCTATTTGTGCAGCTCCATTTGAAATGAATGAACACTAACACTCTTTTCTTTGCCCCACTTCCAGGAGCCAGTGGCGAATAGGGAGATGAAGACGTTATCTCTCCTCTCCCTTCTCGTCCTCTTTGCCTCGGGAGCCTGTGACGATGTCAAGTACATCACCAAGAGAAATTCAGGTAGGATTAAAAAATGAATGAAAGCTGTAGTCCTTGTGATCTGTTTCCCCTAAAAACTTGGGTTTCTCTTCTCTTCCTGAAATTTCCCCATCTGCCTTTCATTTCTCACCGATTCTCCGTTTGTCCTCAAACGCCCCGCGGCCGTCCCTCAACGTTTGCTACCCCGTCATCCTTTCTCATTCAAATTCTTCAACCTTTCTGTGTCGAATAAATACCACATCTATATTTCCCCTGTAATTTTTCCCGCTCTTGTGGTTTCCAGCGGCTCCCGAAGCGCTTAACTCGATTTAGTGGTTATCTGCTACTTGTTTGCTCTAGCCGGCTTCGCCTGTCCCCGCTATCACCACTTCAGATAACATTCCACTTCCAAAACTGTATCTGGGAGCCCAGACAGGTGTTTGTCCACTCGTCCTTTTCTGCCTTGGGGCGAGTGTGTCGCCGGTTTAGAGCGCTGCTGTCGTCATCGTTGCTGTGGTTCTGCTCATTTGTGTGTGTGCGAGCCAGCTGATGACAGATCTGCTGATGATCTGTTATTCATAATCGATGTGTTTCATCTGCCTGATTGGCCTGACAGTGGGAGACTTTGATTGGGGAATCGACGTAACGCACTGAGTTTCAAGGCGCCGTGTTGTACTGGATGGGGGATAAGCAGCGTTGCAAATGCATTCACAGCTTTACGTGATTCCATTGTTTTTCTTGGGGACAGTTAAATAACTTCTTCTTTTTTTTTTTTAAGTTAGTGGATCAGTAACATCAAGCTGTGCCAACAGCATCTGTAATTTTCAACTCCCGCTCCCTCTGCCAACTCCGGCAGACGATGACGAACGCTGAAAATGACTTAGCAGGTTTTAGCAAACTTGTTCATTGAATTAAAGCAATCCAGTTAGAACAGATTCTGCTGTAATCTAATCATACAGTTTTTGTTGATAATAAGTTAAGAGGATTTAACAGGAAACTTGGCTTCTAAACCTCATTGTGGTCTTGATCCTTTTCATGCTAGAGTTGGTGTTTGTCTTAAGATTCAAAGAAAATTACAAAGTGTTCCTAATTTCATAGATTCATTCTTGTGAGATTTTGCTTTCATTTTAAGGGTTTGGATTATTGCTAATCATGTTTAAAGAAATGCTTGAAGTATAACAGTACGCAGTACTTGCCATGCAGACTAAACCTCTGGCTCAGTGTCATCACAAACAAGGAACAGCCAATGGACTTTCAAATATACAAGTTAAATTTTAGGGATAAAAAACAAACAAACAATAAAAACACTGAGATTATTTGTGTTTCCTACATGTATGTGTAGAAGGTTTGAAGTCAAACCAGCTAATCTGTAGCTGCTCATGAAAACTGTAAGGTGAGAAAAGCAGTTTGACTGGAAAAATCTTGTCAACTAACCTGCAATGCCTTCACACTCTACGAAGGAATACTATATTTGTTCAATCAGTTTCTATTTGCAAGGCGTCGGATAGCGACGCTGTGATGACGCTGCTCTTTCTGTGATTCACAAACAGTGTCATTTGCTGCAAAGCACCAGCAACAGCAAATTCAGCTTTAAGGAAAGATGGGGGAGCCATACGAAATTATTAAACATTAAATCCATGCTAAAGCCCGCCTCGAGAAAACAATTCTTCTAACTTCATCGATTTACGTTTACTTTAGATTAGGAATGCGCCGGTTGAAAATGATCACGATGTAATAACCTGGAGGGTAGTCGCGCAGCTCAGTGATTGAGCAGACAGCATCTGCTGAGGCTACGGTCTTCAACTGAGCTCTCCGGGGTTCACTGCCCAGCCCTGGGCTATTTACTGTATGTCTTCCTCTTCTTCCTCTCCAGCTACCAATGTAGACAGGCCGTTAGGGCCACAAAATCCCTAAAAATGTTAAATTATATGCATCTATAATAACTGAGTAAAATTTCCAGGGCGTCACTGAATTTAAAAAAAGCGTTGACTTTATGACTGACTTTATGTAATTTATTTATTTTAAAATGGAAAAGCAACAACTGCTCCTAAAAATGTATTCATCCTTATAGTCATCATGTTTTTACCTTATACATTTCATTACAAATTTGTAGAAGTTAATTTAATCAAAAATTTAAAAATGTAGTTATTTTTTGCTTTTTTGGTCTCTAAAAAGTAACATAAGCTGACATTTAGCTACTGGTTAATCAAGCTAGCTACTATGGCAGCCGCCACCTTTAGCTTGCTAGCAATAGCTTTAAAACAGTGCTATCTTAAAACAAATGATCAGTGCTCCATTAATATCCATCCCACGGACTGTTTGTGCTTGTAGCAACCAGAAATACTTTTTTCAAAGCAATGAATTTGTTTTTTAAGCAACATAAAAGTACAGGAAGCTTTTATTAGCTAGCTAGCAGCATTGGAAATGGAGTGGAATTCACTGGTTAATCGAGCTAGCTGCTGTAGCAGCTATGCCGCCAGTAGCTTGCTAACTACATCTTGAAAACAGTGCTATTCTGAAATAAATGATTGGTGCTCCATCGGTATTCGTGCCTAGGGCTTCTATCAACTGGAAATATTTTTTTGAAAGCAATGATTTTGTTTTACAAGGAATGTAAAAGTACAGGACGCTTTTATTAGCTAGCTAGCAACAGGTAGGTGAGTCGCAGGGCCGTGTTAGCGCCATACAGCTGATAAAGGAAACAACTCACTCAAGTACTTACTCCAAGATCTCATTACTTTCATCCAATGGAATATTACAATGAGAGTCTTTCCTGGCTCATCATACCCTGATACCAATAACTGGCCTGGTCGTTGTTCTTTTTTACTGTATGTTTTAAGCTTCAAGCTACATTTCAAACTCTTATTTAGCTTAAAAGCATAGAAATAATTTTTGCCACTAAACGAATTTATTCTAAACGCTCCATTTGATCTTAGCTTAGCATTAACTTTAACATATATTTCACCTTTACTTCTTATACAATTAGGCTCATTTGAGCTCTATGATGTCATTTTCTAGACTGGACTGTTCAAAAGCACTTTTCCTTGTTAAACTATTGTGATAAGAAGCTTAAATGATCTTCTTGAGGCTTCACAATCCTTAAGGTTTTAATAGACCATCCCTGACCTTCTTCATGAGCACTTTGACTAGGCCTGTCACATGTCTGCTTCTTCTACTTCATCCCGCTTTGCGTTTAATGCAAATTTCACACTCCATTATTAGGTAGCAACAGCTACAAGAGCGGGCAGCTCTTGTTAAAAATATGGATTACACTTTAAGGCAAACCCGCAGGATGTTTCAGCTGAATGTTTGATAAGACTTAGAATTTACAGCTATATTCTTCTTGTAAATGTAACAAATCATTGCATCATTATATTCTATTTGGACTTCAGGACTTGAAGAAATGATCGATTCCTTCCACGCTTCCTTTGCTACAGTGTTGCAAAGGAAGCGTGGATTTGGATTTTCTCGCCCCTCTCTCCTTCCTGCACGTCTCTGGCTCGCTCTCCCGTCATTGTGCTCCCTGTGTGGGTGAGCTGGTGGGCGTTCTCGTTTGCCGTTTTCTACGCCGCGGCGCGTACGTCTGCAGGCCTGGCTCTGCGTGTGAAGTGTCCGCTTCTCGCCATCCCGATCCGCGAGCATGTGCATATGTATACATCCTGGTTCTAAGAGTATATTTGAGCAAACTGCCTGCGTGTGCTGCCGTGTCTGCTTTCTGGATGTGTGTGTGCGTGTGTGTGGGAGAGGTGTGTACTCGGCAATTATGTGATCAGAGCAGAGCCAAGCGGACATTTACGTGGGCGAGCCAAAGATAGGCTGTTAGATCTGTTCTGTCTTCCTCTACTTGTATTCGTGTGTGTGTGTGCGTGTGTGTGTACGGCACTGGACTCCATATGGATAGGAACTACCATTTGCTCATGTCGGTCTCCCTGCTGTGCTGCATTGCTTTGATGCAGCACCTGCTGCAGTAAAAGCTGGCAAATTGTGATAAGCTGGCGGGGAGCGGGGTGGTGCTGCATGGTCAGAAACTCTGAAGCCACGTTTGGACAGATTAAGGCCGTGTGGAGTTTATATAGTTGTTCTGTAGGAAGGAAATCTGGGAATACATTATTGTGCGACCTTTACATGACCCCAGCCACACAAACCCTTTGGCTACAGACGCTGCAGGTCAAGGGAAGTTGATTTCAGATTGGCACGTCTTCTGGTGTAGCAACAGGCTTAAGATGCAGTGGAGCCGCCTCCTTGAGGGGCCACAGGCGACTCAGACTCTAACGCAGCCTAACTGAATCTTCAGTGTAAGTGTTTTACTTCTTCCTTCTGCACTCCTTTACATGCAGCGAGATTAAATCCAACAATATAATAATAATAATAATAAAAAAAAAACAATATTGTTGTTGGAAACAACAACTAAATACATGAGGTGGAATAATCTTTGTTCACTTTCAGCTGGAGAGAATCTCTGTGTGCTTTGTGTGGCCTGCTGGCTGGTAATGTGACTTTTCTGATTTAGTAAACAATATGATTGGCCAGGTCAGACATAGTTCGCCAGTGAAAGGCTTTAAAATGTCCGACTACTCGCCAATTATTGCGAGGGTGACAAGTAACGACTAATTATCCGTTTTGCAAAGAGAAAGAAAGAGCAGATAAAGTTTTTTAAAAAAATCTTTACGTTAGTGCTTTTTGGTGTGTTTGCAGTCTCCTTTCACAGCTTCACACATTCTAGCGGCGGTTAAATGAAAAGAAGTGACATCACAGCCCGACCGTCAGCTCCTTCCCTAAAACTAATGAGCAGCAGAGGCGAGCAGGAGCTGCTCGTTTCCTCTGAGAGCCACAAGTTGTCAGCTTTATCTGGACGGAGTGTGAAGGCTCTGTGTGGTTTCATCTTACCGTTCTGATGAGTCTTGCACTAATCGCATAAAAAGTTCAGAGATCTCAAACTCTGTGATGACTGCTGTAACTGAAGGTGAAAACTTTTAACTTTGTCGTTTCTATCAATTCCACGCCACAATCGCGTCGTGTCTGTGTCTACACAAGACAGTTTCCAGAAATGTTTTCATCTGCATGGGCGCACCGAAAACGTCGTAAAATTATGTTTTTACTCCCCCAGGCCTGTAAGTGGCGCTAAACACGGAGTCTACACACGAGCATCCACACGAAATTAGCTGTAAACATAACTAGCAAACAAGAATGGGCAACACATGCGGATAATGCTGGAGGGAAAAAAGACAATTAGAAAGTAGAACAGCTCCATTTGCAAAATGAAATCTGGAAACTGTTTATTAATTTAGTTCAGTGCGCCACAGCAAAGGGAAAAATAATGTACAAAAATCGTTGAAGAATAACTCAAAACCACTCGTAATTTTCATTTTTCTCGCTCTCTGTGTCAGCTATGTTACACACAGACTCGTTGCATTTGGAAGTAGGTCAAAAAAGCACCTAATGTGTCGAGATTCAACACCAAAACAAAAAAAAAAACGCAAACTTTCTCCACACACTAAGAACAGGACATTCAGTCCATTACAGTTTTATGTTTTACAGGCTTTATGTTCCTTTTGAGATTAATTAATAAGTGACTGAACACTAATCTGAGCTCCTGCTACTGATGAACTGTCAGAGAGTTTGTATGTAGATCACCGTTTATTTTTTTTTTTACTGAATTCTGCAGCACATCTACATGATGAGATAGTCAAAGTCAAGCTAGCATAACTGACCTGCTTCCTTTTCCCTCCTTATTTTTTCTTCACTAGACCTTTTTCTTGACCTTATCTAGACGTCTAGTTGTTGACAGTTGCAAAGCACTGCGTCCCTTTTTGTTTTCTATATCACGCGTGTGGTATGTTGACAGCTTGACAGTAAAACCTATAATAATCATCAGTATGTTGCCCTGCAGCAGGGAGCTAGAGGAATTAGCATGTTATAGGCAGACACAACCTAAATAACATGCTGAATGACATCACCGCCCTCTGTGTGACCGCGTGTTTACGCCTGTGATGAAATAAAACACAAAACCCTTTTCTGTGTTTACCACCAGCACTACCTAACATTTCTCTCCAGCGTGACTAATTAACACAAGTGCCTTTGTCACACAAAGAAATCCACTTGACTTTTCTCCTCGCAGCACTTACCGTGTCTGCAGTCGAGTGGCTGAATGTGAGTGTGTTTGTTCAGCGCACAAAGCAGCCGACACTCGTACGCACAACAGTGTGCTAGCGTGGCTGCATGAGGACAAGTCCCTGTTGGCATGGAGTGTTCCCCAGGCCCCCTCTTCAGTCGCAACAATCACAATAGAAAGCCCTTCCTTTAAATAACCCACAATCTGTCATATTAACCTAGAATATGCTTTTAAGAATCCTTGTTAGGTGTGTACGTTTAACTGTTTATGGAGTAAAAACAACACAGTTACTTGGTAAAATAGTGTTTGCAAAAAAATCCGAAGCACCTGCTGCAAAAGCAATGCCACTTTTTATAGTTACGATAACGTAGGACTGGATTAATATCAATAAGTAATACACGTGATAGAATATTCAATACTCAGTACATAGAATATTCACTGAATTCCAATCCAGAACCGCGCGGCATTCTGGGGGATGTAGGCAGAGGAAAGGTTTTGGCTGCTCCACCTCTCACGGCGAGCTTAGCTGTGTTGGTGGAATCATCTAACTCAGTCATGTTTTGGTTACCTAGCAACGACCTGTTGGGTAATTTGCGCAGCAGCAGTTTCAAGTTTCATAACGGCATAAAAATAAACAACAACGGTGTGGAGTGAAGATTGCAAAACAGGAAATGTGACGCAACTAGTTTGGCAGGAGTTCAGATATTTAAAACTAAAAGCTAATCAATAACTTATTAATAACATGGAGTAGGGTGCTTTCAACCAGCGGACCACCAGGGAGCAGCAACAGGCAGGGCTGAGAGAGCACTTCATTCATCTTTGCCTCATCTGTCCAAACAAAATGTGGTCCAATTGATATTTTCTCTATCATCTCAATAAATGGACTGAAACTGTTGGAAACATAACTTGGAAAACTGACTTTGTAACTTTTAAAAACTTGCCTGCATTGTGACAGGATAACTGACTTATGGCTGCTCTCTAGGGGTCCATGTACATTACAGCATTCTGACACTACTGCTACTTTGTTGATGCTAGGCTAACCCACTCAGCTACTAAAACTCAAACTTCCTTTCTTGACAGCTTGAGGTGACAACTTAGAAATAGTTTTTGTTTTTTTTGTACAATAAAACAGATTATAAAATAAATATTATTCATGTTTCTGTCCCATTTTTGTATGACATTAACGGGAGTTGACACCTTTTTTTTTCCCCCACTTACAGCAGTGATTAAACTCGTCACACCTGGCAACTTTTCCCAAGAATGTGCCACGTTAGTGGTTAAACTGGAGCAAATAATAATAAATGTACCCCCAATTCATCCACAAATGCCTTGCTGTTAATAAATGGGCCAGTGCCAACCTCATGCAACTTTAACTCCTCCTGCCCCTCGCCTCCCTCCACAGACCTTACATGGCTGCTCCCATGTCTTCACTGTGCAGGTCGTATTAAAGATTCATTCATTTTCCAGGTCTGCACTCGAATATTGATGAAGCCTGACACGGCCGTCCCCGTGTTCAAGTCTTTATTGTTCTGTCTAATGTGCAGAATACATTCATACTCTATGCAAATGCATTCTTTAATGTAATGATTACTAAATGCATTTTATACATTTATGATCAACTGATGTAGTCTTGGATTTAATTATATATTTTGTCTATACTATTTGGGAGGAAGCATTTATAAACCCATTTAGCTTTTGACTCTTCCTGCATTATTATTATTATTATTATTATTATTATTATTATTAGGTTTTTTTTATTTCTTTGGTCTATATTTTAGTTGTGCAAAATAAACTAAGTTAAACTAGGAAAACTGGACATTTTATTTTACCTCAGCAATGTAAAAATGAACAAAGCCACTTTTAATAAATGCCCAAGTCCCTCACTTCTTCATAAATTAACACTAAAAAGGCAAAAGTATCAACAGTTAAAGCGCCAGTATTACACAAAGTCAACTGTTTTGAGTTTTATATCATGTTATAAGGTTTTTCCCTCCTCAAATACATACCTGAAGTGTTGCTTTGATCCTGTCATGCATGTTTGAGAAATCCTTTCATCTCCATAGCAACCATTTAGCTGTGCAAAGTGCTTGGGGGGACAGAGCGCCGCCTTTTGAGGACAGATGCCAAGCTTCCGAGCTGCCGCCTCACAGAGCTCCCCTCGCTCCCTCGGCTCCTTCAGACTAGCCAGCAGCAATTAGCAAACACCTGGTGGAACTGAGCAGCTGCTGAGCTCATTATAGGAGATACTTCTCAGAGAAACACTGGTAAAAACTTTGCTAAAGGATTAATAGAGGAGCCATGTTGTGATGACTTCCTGAAGGCGGAGTTTCAGAATGAGCAGGAGTTTCTTAAAGAGACAGAAGCCCAATTCAGATAAAGGCATTAATTTACAAGGTCAAATTTCTTTTAAGTCATATTTGATGTATACAGCATTTTTCTAACAACTGAAGGTAACATAGTTACTTTATTGTGATATAAAATGCCACTTTGTGCCTTGAATACATATAATTCTGCCCTTTTAAGATAACCCTCTGTATCTAACTGTTACCTGTGTGCGTAGTTCAGTGGGCTGCTGTGATTAGAGTGTGGAACATTGTCTTTATGTGGCTTATTATGGCTACATTTCATGATATTACATGCCTGCCTATTAACATGCTGGAAGACCTCATGTAAAATCATTTCTTCTGCTGTACTTTCTGTGTCTGCGTGGGTGTGTGTGTGTGTCTGTGCGCTATTGACGCTAATGATATTTGACAAGGGACCCAGGGGAAACAGAGTATATGCAGCCCCCAATAATTGCCCCCCTCGCCACCACACAAATACACACACACACACCCAGAATGTGCAAAAAAGACGAATAAAAGCATCCACAAACTGACTTTGTGATCTGAACCCAGTTTAGAGCTGAAGTTAGTTTACATATGGTTCCATCGGGATGAGTCTCAAATTAATTTATGACTTTTAATGATGTATTTGAACTGATCGTTTTTCACGGTGTGGTGATTATGCAACATGCGAGTGCCAGGATTTTTGATTTATTTTTTTTAATAGGATTAGGTGAACAAGTTTGAATTTGTTACGAGTTTTCTGTGATCAACACAGAGATGACACACACAGGCTCAAATATGTACATCTATCAAATCCTTTTAATAAGCAGTACTGTAGGTCCTATAATCTATTTCACTCTACCAAGACCTATTTACTGCTCTTAGGTAATTCAGACTAAATGTGTCGGGTAAATTTTATTGCTACGGAAGTCTCTTTCTGGAGGAATAACTCAGCTTTTCCCCTGAAATAAAATGTTTTAGGAAAGACTTAACTTAGGTCAAGATTCAAACCGTTCCAATAACTGGTAAATACTGAAACTCCAGTTTAGCCATTGGTCTTACATTGTCATGAGGAGGTGGGAGGTGTTGTATAAGAGCTATTGTTTCTCATATAAATCTTCAAGCCATTCATTTGGAGAAGCTAATTGCCTTCAGAAGGTTTACAGTGAGACTGACTGAACCATTTACTGATGCATGCACGTTCAGACAGCCTGCTAAAATCTCAGCACCAGGAAGCCCCTGGTATGGAGGAGGAAGTACCACTGGAAGAAAAAATCAGCCTTTATTTCTCAGAATTCAGAGATTATTGGTGCATTCACACCAAACACGTTTCACACATCAGGTGCATCTGGTTTACAGTCAAAGTATATGTGGAGGCGGGACGAGGGCCCATCGCAGCACGATTCGAAGCGTTTGGCATGTCAAGCGCGTCCGATGAATAAGCCGGCAACGGAAAACAACGGCTGGAGCGATCTTGACACGTCTGACACGCCCTTGACGCGACTCCAGATAGACTTTGAACGTAAACCAGATGCGCGAAACGCTGGGTGTAGAGCAAAATGTCAAATGTCTGCATTCAAAGTGCACACGCAATGAACTCGAAGCGTCAGAGGCGTTTTTGACGCACATAATGTGCTTGTTGTGAACACACCATTTGGACAGAATTCTGAGAAAAAAGTCAGAAATTTGAGATGGAAAAAGTCAGAAGCCTGACTTCTATGGGTGCACCGATTTATTGGTGCCGATTTACTTAATTTTGGGGGATCTGTGATCGTTCGATACTTCCTTGCGAAGCCGATCTTATGTGCCTCAGTGCAGGTCTGAAAATCACTCACTCTGCTCTTTTTCTCTGCTCTGAGAGGTTTGACTGACTGTTAGCCCCGCCCACCACGTCATGTCTGCACGTTTGCAGTCAACAATCGTCATCCCACTTTTTCCAACTCTGCAACATTCTTACTATATTCAGCAACATTTCAGACAAAATAAATTGGTGTCAGCCAAAACTGGAATCAGCACATCCTGCTTTGTAAAAGATTGGTAATCGTCAATATTTTCACCCCTGCTGACATCGTTTTTCTCCAATTTTTGCCTTTTTTTTCCCCTCTCAGAATTATGACTTTTTTTTTGTGATCTCATGTAAACAAAGTTTTAGTCTCTGATTCTAAGTTGGAATCAGAGAGTTTTTTTTTTCTTTTACTACAACCTGCTGAATGATGGAAGTAGAAATAATTAGCTAACTGGAAAAAAAAAAAAACAATCAAATGAACTATAAGCCAATAAATATGAACCCACAAAACAGCTGCAGCTTGAACACATTGCGTATGCATAGCATGCGGAGCGTACAGCAGCATATATGCCCAGGCAAGTGAAAACACAGGAGCGCATTTGGAGAAGCAGCAATAAATAAACAGAATAAATTGGAAGTGGACAAATAAGCCTGGGAAACAAATTAATGTTGGAACACGTACTCTATGAACAAAAAACAAACAGATAGAAGAACACAGGCTCGGTAGCTGAAGACAGATGCTGACCTAAATGTACCAACAAAAGGCACCAGTACACACACACACGCACGCGTATTAAAAGCTGTTAATGTATTTACACATGGAGATAAAAGAAAAAGAAGACTTTTGGAATTATTTCTAGCAATCCATCCCCAAAGACGATTGACTTTCTGCGGTTTGAGCTTAATGTGAGCAGCTTTGTGTGTGTTTGCTGTTCTTTCTGTGTGTTTCTCAGACAATGTTCCACCTTGGTAACACCAACAGTGTAATCCATGCTGATCACACAGGCAATGTTTACATTTCACTTAAGACTTTTAGCTCTGGATTTTCCAACTGTGCACTGACTCACGATTTGTGATATTTTTAATAAAATTAATATCCAATACCAGCCAAATTAAACACACACAATCAGACATAATGTTATGGCCATCTGATTAATAGTGCATTTTATGCTCAAACAGAACCGGTTCATTGAGGTACCGACTTCATTAGACCTCTGAGGGTGAGCTGTGGTATCTGAAATCAGATGGTTTGTGAGGTGAAGTCTTCATTGATCAGAGTTGTTTGGCCAATATGCCCAAGAGACGCATGATTGGATTAAGATCTGGGGTGATTTCAGGGTGTTTCTCTGGGGTGATCTCAGATCAATTGGGAACCAAAGTTGGTAAATTTGTTAAATTTTTTTGTTGGTGTGGTTTGCTTTCACACTGCAAACGAATCAAACCTTTTGACTAATATCTGCTTGTCTGTGGTGGTGTGGCAGAAAAAAAACCTTGAAGGAAGCGACACAAAAACCTCAGAAGACCCAGAGCGCAAGTTCCTTCTTCAAGAAATGTAAATAAAAATTAAGTGCCGTCAGGTTTTAGTGGCTGAAGGATTTCTCTTTGGCCGTTGGCAAAAGACCACGAACCATTTCTCCCTCTAGCACCAGACTTGTGTGTTTGTTCTGGTTATATTTACCCACGATGCCCTGCGCTATACAAACCGTGCCAGAATTCACTACGACTGTTCAGTTTTTGGGTTTTCATCGGAGTTCGATGGCTCATTCACAACCTCCCCAAACAAGCCAGATTGATTAAAGTGGACTAAACATGGCTGGTGTGAATTCATTCTTAGAGGCCAAGTCAACATCAGAAACTCATTGTTTTGTTCCTGAAACCATCCCTGAACCATAGAAGCTTTGTGGCAGAAAGAGGCTGAAAAGAGGCCATAACCGTCAAGAAATACTGTCTCCATGAATTGGTGTACATTGCCTGGACAGGTGACATGTAAGGATGTCAGAATCCAAGACTTTCTGGCTAAAAATTGGCCCATTGTTCTTACACCTTTCTCTCAGAACCTGAATTAATTTCTTCAGAGAATCTTTTGCCGCCTTCACTCTCCACATTCACTCCTGTGAAGGGTGAACCGTGGACACGATCGTCGGTGGCCAAAGCTTAAGTGTAACAGAGGCTCCATCCTTTGACCTGTAGTGACCGCCGTGGCTGGTGTCCAGTGGCCTGTTCTGTCTCGATGCTCTTGTGCAAGGCTCCACTGTGTGTTAATAATGGGAATTGATGAATATTATGTAGCACCGTGATCTCACTGTTTCCCGATGGACTTTCAGTCCAGTGACCTGCAGGTCTCTGACTGTCTGTAATTTAAGCATCTCTCCATCAAGCCACCAGACTGCTGAAGCGGTTTTCTTCGATAGTATGTATGCCTCTGCAAGATGGTTCCTAGTTGACACATTGGCATAATCACAGCAGTAAATGTTGATTTAGGACATATGCCTGATTGACTTTGTAATCAGAGAACAAAAAGACCATTAGCAGAATTGATCTTTAAGATTTTCCCTTTGTGTCTTCTTCGTTTAATATAATAAAATCCCAGCATGCCACCTCTTACAATCAAAGAAGGTGGAATATGTTTCTTCATGTATAGTTTTGCATTCCACAGTATTCATACCAAACATACAAAATTTACTGTCATATCATCATCTTCCTACGATAAGTCATTAAAGTAATTTTTTGCCAAACGTGATTTTGGTAAAAGATTATCTAGACAAAAGAAAAATCACTTAAGGCAAAAACTGCCTTAGGCCATTATTATAGGAGGGTGACGATATGCTGACACGTTACAACCAGCTTTCTAGATTTGGAGGATGGGATTTTGCTCCTCCTCAGTCGGAGTACACATCATTCCACATCAGTATTGAAGTCAGTATTGAAGTCTTGTTGCAGATTATCAGCTGAATGAAGGTCTTGCCTCGGCATTGTGGCACAGTTGGTATCTCTGTTGCCTTGAGGCGAGAAGCTCCCCGGTTCAGATCCTGGCCTGGTTGTCTTTCTGAATGAAGTTTGCATGCGTGGTTTCTCTGCGGGTGCTCTGTCTTCCTCCCACAGATTGAGAATAGTTGAATAATTTGACTAATTCCCCTTAGGTGTCAGTGTGTGGATATCCTTGCCTGTCTCTTTTTGTTGCCCTGGTGACCTATCAGGCCTGTACCCCGCCTCTCACTCGACGATCACTCGAGATAGGCACCGGCCTCCCCGTGACCCTACAGGGATAAGCAGGTATAAAAAATGGATGTGTGGACTCTGACTGGGCCAAACTATCGTCCCAGTCGATAGTTTGGGACTATAGTCCCAAACTATCATGATAAATTCTTTATCATGAATTTCAATGCTTTTGTTTTTAAACCATAATTTGCGTAATTTCTCCCAATTTATCTTTTAACGTCTTCCAGCTCTGTCTTGTTGTTTGTTGTGTGAGTCAGGTGCAAATTGTCTGGGATGTGTGACTGATAGGAGCAGCGCAGCATACTGTGCGCTTGTTAAAGTCTTACCTGCTACAGCCTACTTTCTTTCCTTCCTCAAAGGGTTAAACTATCTACTCCTCTATTTACACCACAGTAAGGAGATTAATACAACTTTATGTCGCAAATTCTCGTTTGGTTTTCATTATACTGTATGTGTTGAAGGCTTATTAAACGCACCACAGAAACCTGAATTTTGGTTCGGGACATAAATTTCCATGTTTGTTGAATGTTTTACCTAGAGGTCTCAAAGTAAAGTGTGTTAATTTTAACTGTACACCACTCTTTCGAATTTTATTGTAGAGCATTTTGAAAACCACTAACTATTTTTCTCTACAGCGATGCTTCTCCTTGTGTTGGTCCACCATAAAACCCCAAAACAATACATTAAAGTTTGTGGACGTAATAAAACCCAATGTGAAAAAGTTAAAGAGGATTGAATGCCATTGCACGGCACTGGATGCCAAATCCAATATGGGTCACAGTTCCAAAACTAGTCATTAACAAGGTGGAGGGAGACAGGGAGAGAGACGTTCAGAGAATGGAGAAGAAAAAAAAAAAACGGGAAATGAAAAGGAAACAGAAGACATGAGGAGAAAGGATGAGGTGGAGGAGCACAGAGAAGAGAGCGGGACGAGAGGGGAGAGAATCTAACACATAGTCCTTGCTGTCAGCCAGTGTGTAATTAAGTTCTGCACTCTGTCACCATCGCTCTGCAGAACTGGTAATTTAGCTGGGCCTGAGCCAGGAGAGCAGGTCAGGGGAGGGGAGAGCGAGGACAGGGCGGACGGCAGAGGAGAGGAGACGGGAGACGGTCGGAAACGCCGAACGAGGAGGGAGGCGGGAGAGGAGGAAGAAGAAGAGACTCAAGAGAGAAAGATGAGTCAAGAGAAATTAATCAAGGGCGAAGGCGGCAAAACGTCAAGGAAGATTATGTGGAGCCGAAAAAGTAAGGGAGTAGTGGAAGTTAAGCTGGATAAGACGTCGTTACAAACTATCCATCCATCCTTTATTAATCTCAGTAAGGGTTGGAGGAGGTGCTTATTATTACGCAGGTGTTCTAATGATGCAGCTAATTATTATATTGCTTTGTTAAGGATACTTAACTTAACGCTTTTCTTGGTCAACCAAACTAACCAAATACAACACAGCTTTGGATAAAACACAACTACAGATTCCTTTGGGATATTTTATACCAGACCTTGAACATGACAGTTCGAAGCTGATCTTGTTCAGAAAGTCGCCCTAACCTCTCTTAGATCTCGCCAGGAACATTTCAAAGAGATGGTAGATCTCGTATCATAAATGCTGGTACGATGTGGTGGTTGACTGATTTGCCTGGCACTATTCTCAACTGAAGGAGATCCAACCATTAGCCAGTCAACGTCACGGCCGAGACGAATGCAGATGCCAAGCTTTGCAACATGAAGGGGGGGAGGGTGTTGGTTCTAATTGGGGTTGTCTGGCGTTTGTTCAGCACTACTCACTCATTTCCCACAAACACTTTGAAGTCTGTACATAAAGCAGCATGCAGTGAGTGCTTACAGCTTTTCACCTTTTGTCTCATTACAATTCGAGGTGGGGATATAGTTGCTTTATGAAGGTCACAGAGGTTTGTCAGATCACTAAACAAACAATATCACAAAACAGTAAAAATATATTTGTGGGGCAGATTACAGGGTGATTAGGTTACAAAACAAACTGGCAAACCCCTCAAAACACTTCTATACAAGTCAGAGAGGAGACCGGTGTCACTATGACAGGTAAGAGTTCATTCTCACCAGAAATTCATTTTTGGATTTATTGAAAATGGAAATTTTAAAGGGACTTTTCTTTATTTGATATTGCTTATTTACACTGCAATAAAATTTTCTCTGGGACAAATAAACTATCTAGCTATCTAACTAGCTGGCTAGATGGCTACCTATTTAAACATCTAAGTATTTATACTGATAGCTAGCTATTTATACAACTAACTATTTATACAGCCAGCTAGCTATTTGCACAAACAATTTGCTGGCTAGTTGATTTTAGAAAGTCGCTCAGCAATTGATGTTGTCTTTGCTGTATGAAATAAAAAATGGATGAGTAATTGTTTATTGCTGTAGGTAGTGGCTTGATTGTATAAAATGATTGTGTGACTCAGATTGTCCCAATTTGTAAAAGAACATGCACAGTCCCACACTGTGACTTAATTTTTTTTTACAACTGTAACTCCACTTCCAAAAGAAGAAATGGCAAATTAAGACGAGGCGAGCATCACGAAGCTAAAGAAATGGGGGATAAAAGGTCAGTGCAAAGTGTAGTTAGGTGTCAGAGTAAATGGCTTTTCACTGTGCAAGTCTTGAGGGGGCAGGACAGTGAAAAGAGGAGGGGTGAGAAAGATGTGAACCTCGTCTCTGACCTTCCGTGCGATGCTACGTTTGCCCGTGTGTGTTTATGCGCATTTAAACCTGAGGGGGAAGGGGACGGTGAGGCGAAGGGGTGAAAAGAGAGTGGCAGATTGAATCCACGGGGAGTCTAAATGGATGCACAAGTGGGACGGTGTGTGTGTGAAGATAGCTGCTAAGCAATCCGAGGAAGGACGATTAAAGGATAGCGAGTGTGTCTGTTTCTGTGTTTAAGCGACAGCTACAGTACTGCTTAGCTTTGTATTGACATAGCAATTACCAGTGAATAATGGGGACCCAAGTGCGGATGGGTGCGTGCGCATGTGTATCGGGTGTAGTCGGGTGGGAAGACTTGCTATTGGCATTCTAATTAGACCAAGAGACATACTCCCCTGACTAAGATCAGAGGAGCTCCGTACCGGAGCAGGTGGGCGATGCGGCATCGTTCTCCAAGCTCCATGCTGGCTCCGTGTTGGAGCCAGCATGGCGTTGGAGGTTACATGCTCAGTGTAGATTAGTCTGGCTTTGAATGCCATTCGCAAGTGTTCAGATTGGTAGATCGGAAAGCTAAGGGTCCAACTGGTGTCCATATTGACTGTGCTTTAGATGAACCTTTAGGCTTTCCTATTGCTTATGTTTTTCAATTTATAGAGACAGTATTATGCATTCTCCAACTACATAGTGGTGTTTTATTGCATAATTAAGTAACTGCTACCTTCAGTTGTTATAAAAATGCTTTATATGCCTAAATATGACTTCAGTTTGCCTTAAAATTGTGCCTCTGTCTCTTTAAAAACTTCTGTTTTTTCTGAAACTCCCATCACAACATGGCTCCTCTATTAACCCTTTAACAACGTTTTTACCAGTGCTGCACTGAGATGTAGCTTGTGTTTGCTAATTGCTGATGGCTAGTTTGAAGGAGCTGAGAGGGGGATTTTAATCTGTGAGATTTTGCACAGATGAAGGGTTGCTATGGGAGATGAAAGGATTTGTAAAACATTCAAGGTATGTTTTTGATGCAAAAATAACATAACATGATGTAAAAAACTCAAAAAACTCAATTTTATATAACACTGCCCCTTTAAGAAGGAAATACTTTCTTGTCTGACATCAAACTCTTATGGAGACAGTTTGCTAAAGCATTATATCCTAACTCTAGAGTTTTTCATGTCAAATGGAAACTTTCAAGTGGAGTAAGATATCCACAATTTTTGGTTAGCTTTTACTTATGTAGCTGCTAGAAGTATGCCACGAGACCCAAACCAATGAAAGGAGAGACAGGAGCAAAGTGAGCTCTTTCTATGCTAAACTTCTTCTCTATTAAACATTGTTTTATTTGTGTGTGCTATTGTATTTATTCTCTTGTATTCACATTTGGATGTTTTTTCCTGAGCTCTTGGCTTTGAATGTTCTAACATTTACCCTGAAGTCGCCTTCCTCTCTCTCCCTCTCTTTCTCGTGTCACTGTACCTCTTGCCGCCCACTCTCTCATTTTTTTCCCCCTACGTTCGTTTTCAATACAACTTGACAGGGAATCATTAGCCGCATAATGAAAAGCAGCAGACCAGTAATATATACCATCACCGTCTATTAGAGCCTCCTTAGCCTAAAGACCTTGAATGTAAATGAGGCTGTGTTACGGCCTTTTCAAGTCAGGGTGGATGGAGGCTTAAAAAATGCTTTTAGGACACAATGCAGACAGCAATTGATGTTGAATTTGCTGTGCGACATAACAAATGGATGAATAATTGTTTATTCATTTTTATGGAAATGACCTGACGCTCAACTCCAAAGCAAATCTGAGAGACGTCCCTATCATGTCAATGAGTTTAACAATTCCACACATAAGGACACGCTGGACAGTAAATGGAACAAAGATGAAAATGATTTTTAGATCCATAGACTAACCGACCATCCAACCATCCATCCATCCAATCATCCATCCATCCAATCATCCATCCATCCATCCATTCATCCAATCACCCATCCATCCAACCATCCATCCATCCACCCATCCAATCATCCATCCAATCATCCATCCATCCAATCATCCATCCATCCATCCAATCATCCATCCATCCATCCAATCATCCATTCATCCAATCATTCTTCCATCCATCCATCCATCCATCCATCCATCCATCCAATCGTCCATCCATCCAATCATCCATCCATCCATCCACCCATCCAATCATCCATCCATCCAATCATCCATCCATCCAATCATCCATCCATCCAATCATCCATCCATCCAATCATCCAGTCATCCATCCATCCTATCATCCAATCGTCCATCCATCCAATCATCCATCCATCCATCCATCCAATCATCCATCCATCCAATCATCCATCCATCCATCCATCCATCCATCCATCCATCCATAAGATATCAGTTTTTTGTTAGCTTTTACTTATGTAGCTCCTAGAAGTATGCCACCATCCAACCATCCATCCATCCAACCATACATCCATCATCCATCCATCCATCCAATCATCCATCCATCCATCCATCCATCCATCCATCCATCCATCCATCCATCCATCTCCATCAGACATTAGGTGAGAGGTGTGGTGCAAATAAAGTCAGAATTCTGTGAAATCTTGTGAAATCCTCCACGACTTCCTGTCGTGCTCTTTGTGCTTTCGCCCAGTCATAACATGCAGTTGATCGTGTGATCAAAAAAAAAGTCTTTCTGTTGCAGTTTCGCTAAATAAACCAATTTGATACGGCTGAAGAAACGCCTCATCCTAGCGGCAAAACTTTTCAGCAAAAAAATTGACGTGGGTCCATTAGACAAATTTATTTTCAAAATATCAAATCGAGCAAATATGCGGTCTGTGGAAATGCATCTACTGTCTCCTCTTTAAGCATTTTGTGTTCAGCGCCCTCCGAAAATAGTTTTTGTGTTGCTATGTAACGTGTTGGAAAAAAAAGCAACACATATAAACACAATATGCTGAATTCCAGCAGAAAATATTAATGCCAAATAAACTCCACATACATGTTATCCTTCACACACACCAATCTCACCATGCTGGCGTGTACGGAAGAAAAATTGGAAAACTATTACCTGAAACGTGATCTCTGTGTGTCTCCATGGACATTGCAATCTTTCTCTCCGTCTACAGGCCTCCTCCTCCGTCCTCCTCTTCTCGTTTCATATGCACACAGCTACACGGTGACATACACACCCACGCAGGAGCACAAATAAAATCCATTTTCTCGGCCCTGTCCCCGTGTTGCAGAGCTGTGATTGAGGAGCTGAGGGGGCTCATGGAAAGTGAGACTGAAGAGGCTGGTGGGCTGATGGAGTCGGTGAAGCACATGGAAGAGAGCGGCAGAGGGCCAGATGCAGGGTGTGTGCGGCTGACTTTAACCTCTGTGTTCGCTGAATGACTCCCGAAGAATGGCACATTACCAGACGGCTCGCGTTATGCGGAGTCAGATCACCATCAGCACGCTGAAATCCTCTACATGAGAGCCCTCGGCAGACGGGTTGTTTACCGGGCTGTATCGAGGGAAGTGTTTTTGAGGCAAATCAAAAGCAAAGTTTAAGAACTAAACTCAGCTAGGGGGGCAAGAAGTCAGATACTTTACCTTCCAGTTCGGGGATGTTATGAAAGTTTGTATATAAGGACCTATAAATGTTTGTCTACAGTATTCGGTGTGAATCATATCAGTGAGATGGTTAAAAATAAAAAGCTGGGCAAGCAATCCAAATACAGGCTTTCGTTAGTTGTTTCAATTAGAAATGTGCACATATTCTTGGCTTCAGCTCTGAAAAAAATGAAGAGCCACTGCACTGAACCCCGTTAACCCCCTCACGGTTCTTCCACCAAATACTGATTCCTGAACTCTCCCTGAGTTTAAACATTAGTGTTGTTGTTTCTAAATGAATATTAACTTGTTTTCTTTGCATTATTTCAGGTCTGAAAGCGCTGCATATTTTTTGCTATTTTTCACCACTTGTCATTTTCTGCTAATAAATACTAAATTTTGGCTTTGAATTTCAGAGACATGTTGTCAGTAGTTCACAGAACAAAAGAACAATGTTCATTTTACTCAAACCTATACCTATCAAAAGTAAAGTCAGAGAAACCGATCATTTAAGTGGTCTCTTCATTTTTTCCACAGCTTTATATTCTGCTAATGTTGCAAAAAACCCCACAGTTTTGCAATTGTGGTGAAATTAAAATCACAGGTGAGTACATGTGGTTAAGCGACGTCATTAACAATCATGGCAGTGACAGATGTAAACAGTTAATGGTACATGAGATATATTCATATTTCTGTCATTCATCATCTATCAGTCAATCAGAGGATACGTTGGCGTCTTATTCAGGCATTGGATCAACAAGCCCCGCCTACTTAGGAACAGCTACGTGAACGACATTTTGGGGAAAATGTAGTCAAAGATTTTCCAGAACAGTTGTGGATACAAAACGTTAAAATATAACGGTGTCAGAGTTCTGATGGAACTAGCTGAACATTGTCCAAAAAAACCCCCAAAAACAAACCATCATGCTCCTACCACTTCCTGTTGTCTTCTTCTGCGTTTCTGCGAGTAGTAACATCCTGCTGTTGGCCACATGACTTGTGTGATGGGGGAAAATTGTTTCAATACGGTTTCGAAAACCTCCTCATCGTACCGCAAAAACTTTTGAATTGAAAAACGTGAGCTTTTCGAAATTGCCACATTATCACTAAGCAAATTTATTTTTGTAGTTTTATTTTGCGCAATTCTATGGTTAATTGAAACGCAATGTCTGTAGATAAACCTGGGTTATCTTACATCTTTCATCTCCTCGGATGTCTTCTTTATTCCACCTTTATGTTTTACATCTGGCCTCATAATTATCTGTCCCTTTATTTAATCTTTTGTTTCCTTTGCCCCTGAACTAGTTTGTCTCGATTTACATCTTCTGTCCAGCCTTTCTTCTGACCTAGTCAAGTGAACCTTTTTCACGGTTTTCATCGCCCTTTTGGATTGTGGATTCCCTGCTGTTCTTCCTGGACAAAGATGGAGTGTTTGTGAGTCTAATGACCATCTTGACTCAACATTTTGTTGAACACTCCACTAACTTCCTGATCATACCACTTGTGATGCCACCACTTATGGCCATAGGCGTCCATTGTAGACATATTTTCATCAACCAAACTATATCTGTCAGTCTACGCAATGCCTTTTTTCAACTTCCCTTGCCGTTGTGGGTTTGGACTTGATGTAGCGTATACCAGACCAGCAGTTAGTGGGTACCTGTATCACAGCGGTTTTGGTTCGGCTCCATATGACGGCTGGTTGCTGCTCTGGTGGAACTACAGAGAAGTTCTTTAGAGCTTAAATCATTTTCATGGACTTCCCACTACAAGCAACCTCAGTCATATTACACGAGTTCATTTGATCTTTGCAGAGATGAAAAGGCTTTGAGTTCAGGGTGTAACTGTTTGTACTTGATTAAAAAAAAAAAAAAAAAGTAAACTGTGTTTGCCTTCGCTTCAGGCCAGTAGCAATCAGTCTTCTCTAGTTTGAACTTACAGCGTCAGGTTTTGTGTGTGTGTGTGTGTGTGTGTGTGTGTATGAAGATGTCAATGTCTGTCTTGCCCCAGGTGAAACGGGGTGGTTCAAAGTGCATTTGAAAGGCTTGATTAAGGAAGTGCATAATCTGAGTTGAAGAGCAGAATCCGCCTGGTGCCGCCTTTAAGGCCTGGAACACACAGAGGAGGGAGAAGCGCTGCGAAATCCAACTACAGCAGGCAGAACGCAAGAGTTCGCCACGAGTGTAAGCGTGAGCAGCTTCCAAAGAAGACATTGTGGCCCAACTAAAGCGTAATGTAATGTGTCCCAGCCTAGATACTGGCTTTTGGCTCGAGGCGCTTCAAGACAATTCTGTTTTCTGAAGGGCAAGAAATTGAAACATGTATTATTGAAACAGTTTATTTTAATAATTACAAAAGCATGAAAAAGTCCTTAGGATAGTTGCTTTGGTGATACTTTATGTGAAGGGGTGAGCATAAGACTTGAAATTTTTTAATATATTTTTATTTTGGATATGTAAATCATACCTGGCTTCCCACTTGCTGCATAATAACAGCAAGTGGGAAGCCACTTGCTGTTATTTGCTATCTCACAATAACAAATAAAAGCTAAAGGAGCCACAATAACTATAGAACCAGGAAAAATAGCTGGAATAATCAAAATGGAGTGAGTAGAAGCATAGTTTATTGTTCAGATAAGAATAATTCTACAAAGCCAAATGGACACACATATGCATATATATTTTTTTACATACACTTACACCCTTGCATATATATATTTATTCCTCTACAGTTATATGGCTTCCCTCTCACCTTCGTCTCAGTTTGTGATGAACAGTCTTATCCATTGTACGTTTCGTACAACACCTGAGTGCAGTGAAGTTGGCTCCCCCACCTTCTTCAAACCAGACAAAATTGGTGTCAAACTTTTGTGCTGCTTTGGCTTTGAAGATATCAATGAGAGTTTAAAGGTCATTTTGATTTAGTAAAAGCTAAAGCAGCGCAAACAAAAGTTTTGCGCTGCACAGTCCAGCACAAACAGAGTCGAGTGGATTGACGCCAATTTTTGTATGATTTGAAGAAGGCGGGGAGGGCAGGATGATCTTTCATGACCTCTGGAAACGTTTCCTAATGCACAAACGAACATTTTTGTTGCACAAACGCAGCACAAAGTGACACCAATTTTGTCTGATTTGAAGAAACTTCACTCGGATTCTAACACAGTTTTCATACATTTTCTGAAACTGTCATGAGTCTGGAGTCTTCGTGAGTGTTTCTGACTGTTGTCATGACTCCTTCATGTTAGTGACAGCTGTTATGTACACCCCTTCAGATAAAATGCTACCATTGTAGTTGGCCAAGCTAGCAGCAGTGAATGATCTGACTTGTGTTCAAAAGCTGCACTGTTGAGGAAGAATTGACTGGGGAGAGAACTGGGTTCCTCTGCTCCAGATTAGGACCTGTTGCGTAATTTTGATCTAAATCTGTTTCATACGACGGTTCGTACGGCTGGAACCAGCGCCGTATCCCGGGCTCCAGTCAAAGCCTGATTTGGATCGAAACGTTTTAAGCCCAGTTTTGCACCAGGCGGACAAAACTGTCGGAGGTCGCAGACAAAAATGTCCCGGATTTCAGGGAAAATCCTGTGTTGGGCTGGAGGTCGGCGCGTACTGCGTGTGATCCCTTCCAAGCTGTGATTTGTGAGCTTTCAACATCGAGCATCCCGGATATGATTTTGAAGGAGTTGGCAGGCGAGGAGATGCAACGTGTCAGCTAATCTGCAACAAAGGAGAAAAAATAAATAAAAAATGGGATTAGGGAGATAAATAAGCTGTAGGAGTAAAATCCCGGGAGTCAAACACAGAAAAGCTGACATAGCACAAGCATTAAGTATAAAATTTTTTATTCCTGATTTAAAGGAACGTGATGTTGTTTGATGGCTGTTTTATTCTGGGTTCGTTTGTAGAACCGCCTGCCATGTCGGCTGCAGACGGGTGTAACAGTAACCGAGCATGAGACGCATCTCATCAGCCACACCTGTAGAAGGTTCTGCCGGATCAGGACCGACGACACTAAGCAGGGATTGCTGTATGAGTGTGTGAGACACTAATGAACCCCATGACATCTGCCATCGGAGCAAAGTGCTTGGGTTCTCCATGGCGCCGCGAGGCGAGGCGCGGCGTGGGCGGATGGCCTCAGGTACGCGCAAACACCGGTCTGCTGTTACAGGTGGTGTTTGTTCACAGTGGCTCCTGCTGCGCATCCTTTTTGTACATTCTAGTTCTGCAGGCGGGATGGTTTCGCATCAGACCCCCACTGCCGTGGAAACACAGGTGACCCTTGCACTAGCAGCGTGCCTCGATGCGTCTTCGGCGGACAGTGATAGAAGACCGCCGCGTCGCTAATGCACTCCCTTCACCACGCGCAGCCTGTGTTGCCGTCTCCACCCGGGCTTCTGTGAAACTGCCAGCGTCAATACATTTCCTGGGTTTTGCTCACAGCAAGACGCCAGTGCATGAATGACGGAGTCGGGCCACCCCCTGTTAGACTGAATTGGAGATGAAGGCCTTGGTCACCTGCAATTTACACTTTCTGTCGGGTTAAGTGGAATAGAAAACACTTCTGTGTCTGTTTCCCCAACACATTTAACCCCAACAATATTACCTTTATTTGAAAATGCTCAGACAGGAAAGTAGATAAAGAGAGAGGGGGAAGACATGCGGCAAAGGTCACCGGGGCGGGAATTGAACCTGCGACGGCCACGTCCAGGACCTTATGTGCATATCTGAAATTTGACTTAGTGTAATAAATAAAAAACGACCAGCTTTGTAAAGATATTGTATAAAGGTGAAATGTTTCAAGCACTCCTCTGGTGCTCAGGCTTTTTATGCTGCACAGCCAGGAAGCTTAAAGACCTGCTGGGAATATGTGGAGCCAAAAGTTACTTACTGTATAGACTGTTCATTATTTCCTTTTGAAAAGCACTAAATGTGGAAAATAAGTTCTTAAAGTCGAGCTAATGAGAAGTCAGTGCTGTTACAATATTAGTGTTGTGATGTGGAAACTTTGAGGAGCAGAGGTGTCAGAGCACCACTAAATTTGTACAAAAAGATCATAGTTTCATTCGTAAACTTTGCAATCAAATTATCATCATGTAAAAAAAAAAAGCCACTTATCAGAAGTGGATTTTGTTTTAACTATGTCTCTGTTCAACTGCAGGCGAAAAGAAAGGAGAACATTTTGATAATGACAGAATCAACTCATATCTTTAGTTTATAGATTTGGTCACATCATCGTTATGCAGTCCGATTTACTCTTGGTATGTTTTCAGACTTTTTAAAGTTTTTTTAGCTTAGCTTACTCTAACAGTGTACGTGTGGAAGAAGCGTGTTTGTCCTCTGTGTATCATGAGTCCATGTGTTCTGGTTGAATTTTCCCCTCTGACCATTTTTCAATTCAGAAACACTAATATCCCCAAGACTGCTTTGGCCTAGTTATTAGACAACCGTACACACACACACATGCACACACACCCCAGCTCTCTCTCTCTCTCTCTCTCTCTCTCTCCCACACATACACACCAACATACAGTTTCCAGTTTATCTGAGTTCAGCCTTGCCTTTAGCATCATCTCCCACTCATGCCTTAGTTCATTCACAGACATAAAGTAGTCTGTGTGCATTCATTACTCACGACTCCCATATCTCCTCTATTTTTTTGATATATTTTTGTAACCTACACCTGGATGTATCTCTGGTTCAGACTAGATGCTACTCATTATTTTCAGTTGAACTTTTCTACCTTTGCACCACAGTGCAAGTCAGTGCAAAGAAAACATACGCATTTCATAACCTGAATGGATGAGATGCATATGGATGAGTGGAAGTGCTCCTAACCAGCACATGAAAGCAGCACGTCAGCGCTCCTGCTGTAAGACACCGGGGTTTCAGAAGCCGTATGGATCAATAAGCCATAAGCAAAAACTTTGTAAAACACAAACATTTCCTCTGTCCAACAGAGGGTCGCAGTTGCTGTATGTGCGCCACATGCAGACAGCTGAGGGTGTAGAAAAGGAAACGATCAATATATTGCTAGTTTGTGCTGAAGGTTATTTCAGATAATAAAAAGAAAAAGTTGTGTTTTAATTTTCAGCTCGATTATGATCGGACTGATTAGCTTTCTTCTGTTGACATTGATACTGGAGCAGAATTCTGTCTTGCTAACCTTGATTGTAACTTCAGCATGCAACTTCTTTTGGAAGAGTGTAAGTGCAAATTATTATTATACTTTAAAATTAGCTTAAATCTTTGTCCTATTTTTAGAAAAAGAGTGATAGTTCTTTAGTTACTCTAATAGATTGACTGAGAAATGTGTCATTTTATTGCTTTTTTTGTATTAGGACCAACATAGAATAGTTAAAAATGGCCAAAAGTGCTTGGATCTAAGACATGTATTGTGCCAAGTGATGACAGTTAATGCTTCTGTAGCAGTCACAACAATAGAGCATGCTATGTCACACTGCATTATGGGTAGAATCCATCAGAGCACACACGCTTGTTGGTAGGAGCGTCAATCCTGACAATGGCAAATGCTGGTTTTAATACTGGTATTTGTATTTTAACGACAAATACTCTGATTTGCCATCATCATCTTCATTTGACTCGCAAGTTTGTTTTTGTGAAAAAAAATTGCCACTTTTTTCACATTTAACTGCGTCTGTGAACTATTTGTATTTCCAGGCTATTTTGTATCCCCTTGTCAAAACATTCCTTCCATCCATCCATCCATCCATCCATCCAACCATCCAACCAACTCTCACTGTCGTAATTGTGGCTAATTATTGTAACTGTAGCAACTGTAGCTATTACAGTTAGCTGTAGTGACTAGCTAATTATTGTAACTGTAGCTGACTATAACAACTTCTGGCTGGATTAACTGTGGCTAACAGTAGTGACTATCTAACTGTAGTGACTGTAGCTAATTACTGTAACTTTAACTAACTGTAGTGACTATCTAACTGTAGTGACTGTAGCTAATTACTGTAACTGTATCTAACTGTAGTGACTAGCTAACTGTAGTGACTAGCTAACTGTAGTGACTGTAGCTAATTACTGTAACTGCAACTAACCGTAGTGACTATCTAACTGTAGTGACTGTAGCTAATTACTGTAACTGTATCTAACTGTAGTGACTAGCTAACTGTAGTGACTAGCTAACTGTAGTGACTGTAGCTAATTACTGTAACTGTATCTAACTGTAGTGACTGTAGCTAATTACTGTAACTGCAACTAACTGTAGTGACTATCTAACTGTAGTGACTGTAGCTAATTACTGTAACTGTATCTAACAGTAGTGACTATCTAACTGTAGTGACTGTAGCTAATTACTGTAACTGCAACTAACTGAAGTGACTAGCTAACTGTAATGACTGTAGCTAATTACTGTAACTGTATCTAACTGTAGTGACTGTAGCTAATTATTGTAACTGTATCTAACTGTAGTGACTAGCTAACTGTAGTACTGTAGCTAACTGTAGTGACTAGCTAACTGTAGTACTGTAGCTAACTGTAGTGACTAGCTAACTGTAGTGACTGTAGCTAACTGTAGTGACTGTAGCTAATTATTGCTGCTATAACAACTGCTAACTGTATTATCTGTGGCGAGCTGTAGTGTCTGTAGCTAATTATTGTAGCTGTAGCTAACTGTAGCAACATTTTTCTCTTTTTAGATGAGGTGACTTGTCACTGAAACACAAAAGTCCTTTAGAGAAAGGTTGATTGAACTGGAATAAAAAACGATTAAACTTTTCTGTTGTCAGAAATACCTTTGGATTATTATATCTTTCTTTACTAATTGATCTCCTCACATTTAATTAGCACAAACACAACCAGAACTCAGTGTATTCCTGTTTTCCAATTGAAGTGAACTGATGGTTTTCTGCCCAGATGAGTGATGGACAATAGAAAACAGTTTATTTCTCCTTCTCTCCATCGCTCTCTCTGTCTTTCTACGTAATGAGGTTCTCTTTAATTACATTTTAATGGGCTGGAAACAGCTGCTGCTGCTTTATATCTCTGTAAATGTGATGCTTTTCTCCCTCATCTCTCACTCCTCGTTATTTCTGTGTCAAGACACCCCCACCTTACAAACCGTCCTCCCTCACACTGTACCGTGATGGTTGAACATCTTTACACTAAACAGGATTTGGGTATTTTTCTGAACCTAAATATTTACAAAGGACTAAAATTTGATTTAAGAACATATGGTCAATATTCTTATATGTAGCACATCAAGTCAAAGAGGAAAAAAATGCTAAGCTCATAGCTCCTTGCAAAAGTATTCACACCCTAGAATATCTTGGTCACATTTCAACCAGAATGTCGAAAGCTTCGGACATCTCTCAGACCAATCAATCTGTTTTCTGCCAAGAGCATGGCTCAATTGAAAACAGACCCAGAAATGGCAACTTATCTAAGTATTATTATAAGTATAGAGTTGGAGTTTTTTTCTGAACAAGATAAAAAAAAAAATCATCTAAGGAGAGCAAATCTATTCAGAGATTTAAATCTAAACCTGTCCCACAGGCAGCACATAAAAAAGGTCAGAACAAAAATTTTATTAAACTGAAAAAGATTTTTTTTTTTAATCTGTGAAAATCCATAACAAATCAAATTTTATGCTCTTCATCCGAGTATGATTTGGAAAAGCATATGTTCACAAAGTGGTGTCTGCTTACATAGACTGTAACTGCAGTTACTGATTGCACTGACTCATTTATTCACGCTCAAGGAGAGAAAGAGAGTTTGATGGTCTCTACGGAGCAGTGGGAGGTTCCCCACTGTCTGTTGTACTGCAGGAACTTGCAAAATTGATAAACGATTCATGGAGTTTGGAAGACGACAAACTAGAGATGAATCGAGAAGTTGTCTGGTGACCGAAATCAAAAGTTTCAACCCTAAATTTGGTGGAAAACTGAGAATTCCAATATTTCCCAATCATTGAAAGCATCACAGGTAATTTCTCATACACACATGTATAAATATTAGAGATACAATTAAATTTTTGAGTTCTGGATGATATGTTATTCCCTGATCAAAAACATAGCAGCGCCTTCAGACTAGCCAGCAGCAATTAGCAAACACCGGATGGAGCCTTGCGTCAGCTGCGCTCATAGGAGCTACTTCTGAGTGCAGCGCTGCTAAAAACGTTGTTAAAGGGTTAACAGAGGAGCCATGTTGTGATGGCTTCCTGAAGGCGGAGTTTCAGAAAGAGCAGGAGTTTTTAAAGAGACAGAGACCCAATCTCAAGGTGTTAAATTACTATACATATTTGACATTCAAAGCATTTTTAACAATTGATGGTAACACAGTTATTGTGCCATAAAATGCCACGACGTGCCTGAAAAATACATAATACTGTCCCTTTAAAATTATGTCAGAATAATGTCAATGTCAAGATCAACACTGGTTGCAAATGAAAGCAAAGTTTTTATTTGGGGTGAGAGAGTTTATACTGGTCATTTCTGACTCCTGGTGTGTGTGTCCTGTTGTTTCCAAGTGTGTCAAGGTGACTGCCTGGGGGTTAATAGCTAGTGACCCATACAGTGGACCAGAATTGGTGTTTTAAAGCACGCATTCGCTCTCACACACACACAGAGCATTTCATCTTTTTCCAAACTGTCCGGGTCCCGGCCCGTCCAGATTGTCTTGACTATGTCTTAATCAAGGATTAGCACATGTGTGATGAAGTGTGTGTCTGTGACTACTTAGGCTTGTAGTAGGGACAGATTTGTTCACCTTTATATATAATATGTTTTTTTTCATTGAGAAGATTTGAATCCATTGCGAACAGAACACCTGAAAAATGTTCAGCATTCGTTGTTTGCTGTTGTGGAAATTTGTTTGCCGAGTCCAGAACGTGCTGCTGTGAACTAGTTAACCCTCTGTGGGACAGAGGCTTTTAGGTCAAATTATTAAGATTAATCTGCATTATGTAATATTAACATGTTAAAATTTTCAGATGAGTGCGTAAACATTGACCGCCCTACAAATTCTGTAAATCTAACCTCATGTGAAGGAAAACACAACCAGGTTTGTAGATTTCCTTTTATTAAATCTACAAACTCACATTTCCTGCCACCACTTTCTATCTACTGTTTTGTAAATTATATATAGATCTTTTTTTTTACTGTGACCTCTTAATGCTTTCTCTACTGAGTCTCCATTAAGGTCCTCAGCCATTACACCAAAACCACGACAGGTCCATTTAAGAACGGCGAATAAAAAAATAAAGATCATTTTCCAGTCAATAAAGAGGCTGAAAGTAAGCCATGAATAAGTTGCTCAATTGTACACAAATGAACGTGTTTGTCTTGAGAATGTTCTGGAGCACCCGAAGCGTACATGCTCACGCACACGCACACACCCACACACACACAGCGTCATTAGCTGCACGCTATAGAACAAGCTCTTTCATTTGGAACCCCAGAGTCCATTTAATCCTGGGAATAGCTGCAGGTCAGGAAGCTGAAACACTGGCTCCAGTGTGCATGCGGGGGTGTGCGTGTGTGTGTGTGTGTGTGTGCCAGTTTGGCCATTGCTGGTGTTTTTGTGTTTTTTTTTTTTTTTTTTTTTTGCAAGTTCTGCCCCTGAGTCTAATTGAGTTTTCAAGGAGCTCCTCTCCTTTGAAGGATGATGGTGTGTTGGGGTGTGTGTGTGTGTGTGTTTGTTCAGTGAGAGAGGGTTGGAGGTTAGCACTTCATGGTGTGTGAGGGTTTCAGCTATTAAATATAGCATTTTCAAGATTTTAAAGTTTTAGCTTTTTTCTTCTTCTTCTTCTTTGAAAAGAAAATGGTAGAAATAAAACCAGATCCAAAATTCAAAAGTCACTGATTCCTGTATTCTTTGCAAATATGGAGGTGCGACATGTAACGCTGACCCGAAATCCAACCATGCTATTTTCAAAGTTGCTTAAATTTCTTCTTTTCCCCATTCTGACACTTGTTTTCAACTTAAACATTTATTTTGTTTACCACATCTAGATCCCTAATTTCACTGACTTACTATTTGTGTTAACAAGCAAACAGGTGTACCTAATAAATTGGCCAGTGAATTTATATTTATGTGAATTCAATCCAGTTCAATTCAAAAATATTTCATTAAAACTTGTCATAACTCATATTGCTATAAGTATGTCCAAACAGTTTTTGCAGATGGTGATGCTGTTGGCAAGAAGGATCTCTGGTAGCAGTCAGTCTCGCAGTCAGTCAAATCCGCGAAGGCCTCTGACTGAAGGCTGTTGCTGTAAGATGACAGTAGCTGTGTTTCCATTAACTGTACGGGTGCGCAACTTGAAATTACAAGAGTTGGGAAAGCAATACTCTGTTGCCATGGTTACGCATCATAACAACTGTCGGAAAGCCGAGAAAAAAAAAGTGAGAGCTAAAATCTGCACAGCTTCCAAATACCATTGGGAGCGATTGTCCAAACAAGCAACATTCAGAACCAGTCAGAACCATTCAGAACCAACGTGTCAGAGCTGAACCAACATGCTGCCACCATGAGTTCTATAAGGATCATCGGATTATTGGTGCTAAAAATGCTAATTGGTTTTGTGTTTACCTTAAAGTTGTATCTGTTGTTTTATAGCATAAATTGCTTCCCTAAAGCCATTGCTGTTGTCTTCCTGCCGTGACGTAATATTAACACAAACATCAATGCATCTGGTGACGTAGAAGTTTTTTTTTGTTTGCGTTGTAGTTTAGAAAAAAATGTTACAGTACATTTACCCAGTTTTCCTGGTTTCCAGTTTTACTCCTTGCGGTACAGTTTGGACAGTAAAAGAGCAACAGTGCCGATTTCAGCTTTTGTTTTACCTTCAGCACATTATATTCAGGTAAGCGAGGCAGCAGAGCGCAGCAGGGAGGCTTGTTGTTTTGAAATGAAATGTCAAACCAAGGCTTCAAAAGAGGTCAGGGTGTCGAGGCCATCAACAAAACTTCAAGAAGAATCGGAAAGCGGAGGGGAACGCGCCGAGATGGCTGACAGAGTTAGCACGCAGGTACAAGAAGTCATTAAAAGAGCAATCTTGCTCTGTGTCAAAAAGATGAGAGAGCACGCACACCAGATAACAAAATGAGGAGACATGTGATGGGAGAGGGGGGGAAAAGGAACTACAAAAGAAAAAGAACTAAAGCAACATGCTACCGCAACGCGAGCTGGTCGCTCAAACCAAGAGCGGCGAGAGATCTCACTACGATGTCCTTCGTGTGCGTTCACTCAGGAACCGAAGCGTGGCAGGTTACCTCTGAAAAGGGAATTAGAGTCAGACGTATCAGAAAACTGTGAACGGAGTCTATCTTCCCGCTGTTACCAGAAAGAGACGACCAAAATGACGGAGGGGCAGAAAGAAAAAACAGTCTGTGACTGTTAAAAACGAGTGAGAAGCAGGCAGGAGGACAAAGTTTAGGCGGGGAAAAAAACAAAAGAGGGAGAGGGGCTAAAAAAATCTAAAACGTGTCAGAAAGCAGAAGAAAGGTGTGAAAACACTAACGGAGGAAAACAAATTGTAAAAGGAGAGAGTGACTTTAGGCGGTGGCTGCTCCTTTAGTGTCAAATTTTACACTTGTGCACACACTCAGCAGAGCATTAAAGACACTTTGTCTTCAAGCCCTAAGGTCATTTTGACACCTGGCAGGGTGTTGTCTATGTGAAAACAGCAAACATTTTCAAACCCCTTGAGGTTTTTTATTTTCTTAAACGTTTTGCTACGCTACGACCAAAAACGCCAATATGTTTTACAGTGATTTATGTGATAAGCCAAGGTGACGAGTCACAACATGGAGAACTGAACAAAGTCCTCTCCACTTTCATACCCCAATATTAAATCCAGAGCGAACTGCTGACGTAACAAAATTACTAAATAGTTATTTCATTCTTAAGTTTGTAGAATTGGCCTTTAGTGAGGCCTTCCATAAATCTCAAATTTGGAGTAAGGAGGAGAAAGTAATTGCTATTAGAAATCCAGTTTGCTGCAGAAGAAGGCGTTTGGTCAAATAACATCAAAATACAACTCTCAGGCCTACATTCAAAAAGCCATGTGTGGTGCGACACTTAAACATGTCACCCTAAACACATAGCAGGACAATAACATCAAGCGTACTGCCAGACTGAGTAGTTTAGACATTTTTGAATCATTAATTACATTGATTTTAATACATACATGTTTTTTTTTTTAAATGTACAAAAATTCGGAGCGGAACCTTTGTATTTGTATGTTTCTGTTACGTCCGTAAACCTGACGCAACATTTGCAAACAGCACCGGATGACAAAACCGTTTATATTGTTCCCCTGGGGTTAATCTTTACTTAAATAAAAAATAATCTGATGGGACGTTAGAACAGACTCTCGTTGTTGTGTTGGAGTTGCGCAAAAAGAAAGTAGCCAATCACAGAAGCTTATCAAGGCTAAAGTAGCATCTCACACAAAAGCTACAAACAAAAAGCAGCTAGCCCCCAATGCTAATGTCAGCGTCGAGAGTTCACGTTTCAAAGACATATTTTTAAAATCAGTTTTATGAGTGACCAGGGTTACCTGGAAAACTTGATGGCTGAATGTGTGTGATTGGACTTTAAACCAGTTTGGTGGTTGAATAAGCTGAATAGCAGCTTTAAAGCAAACGTCTTTGATGTTGAGCCTATGTGTCTATTTGTTCAATCAATTAGCTGCAAAAATGTTTTTGAACTGAGAGTATAGCATATTTTTGTTGAGAAATTGTTTTGGATTATTATGTGACTAATTGTGATTAATTTACTCAATTAAACATTTTAATTCAGACCTAAAGTAGAAGGAATATGGTTGTAGTACAGTGCAGGTTGTCTTGTACGGTGGGACAAAGCTAGTTTTGCTAAGCAAGAACAATAGTATTACGGTAATGTTTAATAATGGAGATCTTGGACAGGACAGTAGCTCCAGTGCAGCTGATAATGAGTGAATCAAAGTTGACTTTATTTGAACTCATCATTGTAGTTTCTCAATTAGCCCACTCCAGATTATGTGCAGTTAATCGCTTCCTCCCATCGTACCTGGACGGCATTCAAAAAGCTCCATTGTTCCATTTCTGATTCATTTTCCATGCAGGTCTAACAAGAAGGAACAAACAACAATGCACCAAATCCATTCGATACAGTTGTTACACTTAATCTTAAAGTGGAGCGATACTTCACCTTCATGCTGCATTTTTATTCCTCTCTTGCCTGAACAGTCACGGAGAACAGCATTCATCACGGTCTCATCTGTTTTCCCATGTCATGTGTTGTGCGAGGCGTGTGGCAGGGCCTGAATTTGCATCGCTAAGCGCGTTACACTATGCCGCCGTCGTTTTAGCGGGCGAGTCTGTTAGGAGCGTTTCAACCTGGTGGTTGGCTTTGCCAGTCCGGAACCTTCCTGTCTGACTGAACCTATCCAAGAAAAGTATGTTGCTGGATCAAGAACCAATCAATGAATCAAACAACCCAGTCCGGTTATTGCTTTCCCCTCCCAACCACCTCTACTTTCACAGAATATTTGGGAACCTGGACTGATGGACTCTGTTGTCATTGTGGCTTCAAGAAGTACAACAGTTATGCTGGAGGACGAGTCTTTATTGGTACTAACAGGAACGTTTTTCATGTTTTTGTATTGCCAGTCAGCCGTAACATTGTGAGGTCAATGCAAATGAACAATTTATTTATTCATACAAGTAAGAGAGTTTATCATCCTCCATATATATTGGGTTCATGCTGTGAAGTTGGAGAAGTGGTGACAGTAGCTGTCTTTCCATTCGCAAACAAATTCGCTGAGTGGAAACATGGCAATTCCAAAAAATTGTCCTAGTTTTGCATTCATAGGTAATGGAAACATAGCTAATGACTTTTTAACTTATGACTTTGAATTGAACACTAAAGAATGAAGCAGGTGCAGGTGCAGGCGCGGAGGGAAGGGGTTATTGCCTGAACGTTTCAGTGAAATGAGAAAGTCCAGTCTGTTTCCCAACAGTAGCTTGTGATAAGGAAGCATGCATTGACGACATTTTTAAAAAATTAGCTATGCTCTCACCATGGAGGCAACCATAAAGTCTTTTCAGTCCCGTAAAGTCGGCGGCAGAGTTACAACCTCAATATTACACAAAACCCATCTGGCTTCCAGGAGGTCAAACAAATCGCTCAGCCATTAGTACTTCATCTTTTCTCCCCGACTCTCTCTCTCTCTCTCGCTGGATGTTTAATTCAACAGAGGATGCTATTTTGATATGAAATGTCATTACTGAGGAAGCCATTCAAAAGGGCAGTCTCACTATCACCGCGTCAGCTTAGCTTGTGTGTATGCCGGAGGCAGAACGAGCGTGTCAGCCTGGTAGCAGATTGTGGCCCATATTGTTGGAGTCAAGAAGCCAGCAGAGACTGATCATAAGGGAGGTGGTGCGTAGCAACAAGTGATGGTGGAGAAATCACACCCAGGAGACGATGGAAGCAACATCGTCTCCTGGTACAGATAAGAGGCGCAGCAGCAAATAGCTGTGTACATGTTTCTGTTAGCATTGCAAAGAATACTACACTGGAACGACCTCATTTCAATGGAACAGCCACAAACACAGTTTTAGTTCTCTCGGCACAAGTTTGCAATTATATTTTGCAAACTTCTATATTTTGTCGCAGCCTTTCAAAGAAGCTGCTGCCGACATTAATGTTGGTAGTTTCTGAAGGACATGGGAAGATGCAGCAATGCAACAACAGCACTCCTTTAACTGGGAGTAATGACGCATCTCTGTATTACTGTGTTTTAGTTTGTAATCTGTGAAGCGCCTTTTGATTTGTATATGTGGAAGGTGCTACATAAAATAAAACAGACTCACTAAATTTTCTACTTGTACGGATGGGGAATGATTTTGAGTAATTTGGATCTTCTACGGCGATCCACTCTTCATACTTGGCTTAGAAATGCAGCTACTGCCACTCATGAATAGATTTTACTAAAACTGAAATCTTCTCAGTCAATGAGGTGACTCGGCTTTCAAACAAAGAAAGAAGACAGCGACATGCTGTGATAGATTGGAACATATGGTTTATTGGTCATTTTTCCCTGAGCAGATCATACCGTAGAACTACACCAGTCACAACGTTTGCTGCTATTTCCTCTCAAATCCTAATGTTCAGGCTTTGTGACTAGAAACATTGTTGTCAAAATATAATTGCAAACTTGTGCCGAAAGAACTAAAACTGCGTTTGTGGCTGTTCCATTGAAATGAGGTCGTTCCAGTGCAGTATTCTTTGCAATGCTAACAGAAACATGTACACAGCTATTCGCTGCTGCGCCTCTTATCTGTAGCTCTGGCGGGGAGCCTGACAAGCAGCGTCCGAGTTAAAAATGGAAGCGTTTACAGCGCCGTGGTCTCGGTATCTGTGTGCGTCTTCACCCCTGGTATCAGTTAAAGTATATTCAGACCTGACTCCAGCTCCAGCATCCATTAGAGCAGAGGGAAGGATATTTTAAACCTCCCTTTGCATACAGGATGTGGAGAGCGCTAAGAGGCTAACAAAGCGGACGCTCGTTGCTAGCAGTTCACGACAGGTGATGGACATAAATACATACACTGCCTCATGTAAGCTTTCACACTGAACATTACACAGACAGCAATGTGTGAAGAGGAGTATGTGCTAAGCTAATGTTAGCCTTCAGAAAATATAATAATCATGTTTAGCACTGAGATGCTTTTTTAGGCTTGAACAGCTTCCATGATAAGCTAACTCCTGTTAGCACAACAATAGCCTTTTTCATCATGTTGTGTTTTTTGTCTTACTCCACTGGAATAACTAGACATATTATCACAAAACTATTTGCTACTTAGGTTATTCAGAAATCAGATTGATTAAAGTGTTTTAGCTTTCAAATGTTTCAGGATTTTCTGATCGTTCATGTAACCTCTTTGAAAAAATGTGTTTGTGGAAATGTGGACTGTTGACACCGACATTAGCGTTGGGGACGACTGTGCTAGCCACGGTTTGTTTGTAGCATTTGTGTTGCGTTGAGATGCTACTTTAGCCTTGATTAGCTTTGGTGATAGGCTACTTTCTTTTTTGCTTAACAAGCATTAGCACATGGCAGTAGTGTTTACCAAGGTTCCATCAGACTGTTTTTGTTTTAAAGGAAAGAAAAGGAAAAAAAAGAGACTTTGTCATCTGGCAGCTGTTTATGAAAGTGGCCTGTGCATCAGCTTTACCAGAAACATGTGAATACAAAGGTTCCGCTCTTTAGTTTGTAAAAAAAAAAAAAAAGATCACTTGTGTTAAAATTTTAAAAACTTTAAAATCTAAATAATTAATTATTCAGTATTAACATGTGAATAATTCTGACTCCATAAGAAGAGGTCCTGTTTTTAGGTTTGTAGTTCAGGACAACCCAACCTAAATTGAGTTTAGGTTGGGTTTAAGGTAAGAGTCAGGATTGGACTATAGAAACAAAGGAAAAATGGATGGAAGTCAATGCAAAGCCCCTGTGATTATTGAAACACATACTATGTGTGTGTGGGCGTGTGCGTGGGTGTGTGTGTGTGTGCGCGTGATCGTAAATATATTTCACAGACTATTACCCAAATTATTTTAGGATAATTTCACATAATGGAGGCATTTTTAAAATGTGAACAGGACAAATATGTGCTTTTACTGAACAGAAATGAGTCCTAATGGCCTTAACAAAACCCCGAGAAAGATTTTGAAAAATACCTGTGCTTACAGACTGATTAGTCGCCTGTTGAGTAATTCTTTTCTGGTGCTCTTAAGTAAGGAAAGCTGAATTTTTCCCAGGCCACAATTAGCTCAGTGGTCAAAGAACATACGGCCAATTTGTATCCTCACTTTATTTCACTTAGGGAAGCAGAATGGTTTGTGTGGAGGTAACCTAATTCATCTGCCTTGTGACATATTCCAACAGATTGTTCCTCTCACACACACGCATGGAAATACACACGCACACCCACACACACACGGCTTCAGTGCAAGATAAATTGGCTGCATATAAATGCGGAGGGGAGACAATACATCTTTGGTTCACAATATTCTGTCCCGACTCGCTCACACACACAAGAAGTGTGCAGCGGATCACTGATGTTTGTGCGTTGTTGCACATTTATACGCGCAGACAGAATGATTTGTCTACCGGCACATTCACACACCATGTTAATTTGTTCTCGGGGTGTGATGATCCCTCAACCTTCCTGAAGGTGTTTGTGCTTTGACGAGCGTGTTTCAAGGCAACCGTTGAGCCTGTTTTCCCATTCAAAATTGTCTTGTAAAGTCATACTGTTGAGCTGCTTTTTAAAATTTTTTTATTTCATCACTTACAAAATTACTAAGACACCAAATGTTCCATCACGTCCATCTGGACTTACCTGGCAAGAAATGAGGTACACCTTGATCGAGTCACAAGTCCATCACAGTCAGGACGTACTTCCACTCACCTAGAGGCAATTTTAATGTCACAGACTAGAACATTTCTAAAGAAATTTAAACAGGGCCTGGAACCCAGCCTTCTGATGCTAAAAATTAGCATCAATGCTAAGCTTAGCTAACATGTAAGAAATAGCATGTGGAGTATCAATGTTGTATTTAACTGAATTCATTCAGTATGCAAACATAAGTGTGTAAGCTAAAATTGTCCAAAATGCTAATGTTATCCTAAGGGCTGCCAGTGGGGTATGAATGGCATGTTGTCTGACTATAACTCGCTCCATTCAGTATACTAAACATAACAAATAAATAATAAAAATAACTAAAATACTTACTTAAGGGAAAAGTCTAATGCTAGTGAGAGGTATTGCACTGATAATGTTAGTGCTAACAACATGCTAGCCTCCCTGGCGGAGGCTAGCATGTTTCCTCTAGTGATTGGAGTAACTCGATTATTAAAATTCCTCGAGGAAAACCGATCTGCCTCGAAGCCTCGTTATATTATGTGTTATTATTCAGCGCACCGTGTTCCGGCCGGGACTTTATTTGCGTTCTCACTTCTGCCTGAGTTTGCCTGTTAGCACAACAGGCAAACTCGACGTCAAAGTCAATACGAAAGTCAACACTTTCGTGTTGATGAAAGTCAACACGAAAGTGTTAGCTTTCGTGTTGACGAAAGCTAACACTTAGCTTTCGTCAACACTTGACGAAAGCTAAGTGTTAGCAGCATAACGTCCAGTTTTCAAGTTCAGCCTGGGAGGATTTTACCGATTCATCATA
>CAEGAE010023808.1:0-10628 GCA_903067095.1 Girardinus metallicus | reverse complement strand
CCTATGGAGATGCGGGTGCCAGAACCCCCTGCTCCGCCGTAGACGCTCATGGTCTTCTGACCGACAGATTTCTGGCCAAAGGATCTGGAGGAGAAAGACATCTTGGAGAGTTTGGATCTGAATTAGCAAGAACAACTGGAGATGATCTGCAGTACAAAACACCACTGGGACTCCCTGGTTATATAGTAAAGTGGGAAGGGCCTGGACATTCAGGTGAAAGGAGGAATGCTGCTGACAGATCATACCCTGCACTTTGCTATGCAAAGTTTTCATCACCTTGGGTGTGGAGACAATTGCTTAGGGGGCTGATTCCTTTCTTTTCGAGTCAAACTTGAGAATCCACATTGTTGTCTTTATCACCAAAAGACTGTCATTAGATGAAAGCCTTTATCATTTCCTGGTCTGCATATCTGAAAGTAGATAAAGATTGGATTAATTTATGCAACACTGCAGGAGCCACTTAGCATAATGTTGAAAATGCATGCAATTTGGTGACTTATTGCCATAAAGCAGATGCCCGTCGCTCCTCTGCACTTCACCCAGACAAGCTGGGTGAAGTGCTTTGCCCATGGACACAATAACTGAAATGGACAGAGAGGGGGTTCGAATCATCAAATCACCGTTTTACAGGACAAACTCCTACCTCCTTGAGTCACTGAGCCACTAAGTAGGTGTGCAGAGGCTGTTCAAGCAGATGTTGAGGTAGAAACCTCAACAACAGCAGAGGTGAACCCCTGAATGTTGGGGTTCACCTCAGTGAACAAGAGCCTCGCTCCGCCTATGTGTGGAGGGGTCAGGTTCTGACTGTTGTCTGTGCTCATGAGCCCAATAGTAGGTCAGAGTATCCACCCTCTCTGGAGCCAGTAGAGTTGCTGCTGGAGAGGACTTCACCTGGGGACGTCCTTGTCCTGTTGGGGGACTTCAACACTCAGGTGGGCAATGAAGATGAGACCTGGGTGGGGTGTGGTTAACCCCACTCTGAATCCGAGGGGTGTTTTGTTATTCAAGGCGTTTGTGGTAAGAAGGGTTCAAATGTGTGTTCTCTTTAACTCAGTTCACAATGCACTTTGTTTGAGGTTATTCTAAAAATGCATGATTGCTATAGATATTTATCGATATAGACTAAGTCCTTTGCAAGAACCAATCATATTTGTGTTGTGGCACAACCAGGGGCGTACCGGGGAGAAAAAAATTGGCTCAGCAGTTCCTGACAGACTGTCCCACCTTCAACTGCTCAGCATGAATTTATTATACACATAGAAATACATATTTACATTGAAAATTTAAATCGGGCAGTCTGTAAGGAACTCCTGGGCCAATTTTCTCCCCAGTTTGGCGCTACCCCTGAGTACATGTCAAGGATGCTTTGCTGTTTTCGTCCTGTAATCAATCATTTCACAACTTCAGACAGCTGTCAAACTGATGAACAGGGTGAGGCAAAAACAGAAGCTTGAAGAATGTTTCTTTTCATTCCAGAAATGTTCAGCTCCTTCCACTCAGCAGAGCACATCTGTCATTGCACCTTGTCAACAGTTTCTAGTGCCTTAATACAATGAGCTGAGCATTTTGATTAAATTAAGATAACACCGAAATAAAAGGCAGTTAGTCCCTCCAAACCAGCCTTTTTATGCAAAATTTACACCATTCAGATTTAATTTACATTTAAATTAAAGCAGAGTTTCACAAACACATTCGCCTTGAAGGGCCCTTCAATCATCAAATTTTATTATCTGGACAAGCTTGCAACACAACTTTATACCGTTATTTTTTTTTCGTTGATCTTTTTTTTAACTGTGTGATGCCAAAGAAATGTTGCTTAACCTGATTCCTCCAAAGTAAAAAAAAAATCCCTCAGCGATTACTGCAGCTCCTCTAGGGGACATAAACACACCTAATAAATCAGACTTATGCGTTCCAAAGAGGCTTGTTTCAGATAAAAGAAACCTTTAGAGAACAGCAATCTTTACGCACGCATTAAACATATTTTTCATTCAGCCACATTTATGTATTGGAAATTTATTTTCTGATGGAATATTGAAAGTACAATATATTTTCATGAGCTGTAGCAGATAAATAGTCATAGTTGGCAGAAATAAAGGCTTCTGTGTAACTCATCTATCTAATGTTTTCAGTTTGTAAATTAAGTTTCTGAAATAAATGTTGTTGTCAATAATAATGTATGTCATAAAATTGCTTTTTGTCTGCACCAGCTTAACAATGCCTACATCATACTTTAATCATACTGATGCAAACACACCAATAAAATACAATCAAACTGCACTTTTCTTTGCTACAGGTATCGGTTGTCCTCTTGATCTGTGTTCTGATCTGAGGAGAACACAGATCGATGCTTTTTAGATCAATAAAGGAGGTGCTTTAGTGCCTCTCTATGTACTGAAGCGATAATGGTCTTTGTTGTCCATTTGAAGGGGCAGCTGTGGCTAGTTGTCTTCCAGTTGGAGGGTTTCTAGGTTTTATTCCAGCTTCCTCCTGTCACATGTTGATGTGCCACTGGGCAAGGCACTTAAACCCAACCTCCTTACCAATCTATGTACCAGTATATAAACATGTATGCATTTGTGAGTGTAAAGTGCTTTGAGTGTCCAGTATGACTGAAAAAGTGCTACATCAGTTCAGCCCATTTACCGTTTTAACTCACTCATGAAAACGCAAAACGTATTGATTGAATTTAGAAAGACATCAGCTTGTAAAATCATATTGCATATGCTGTACAAATGTGCAAATTTGATATATCAACAGAGAGAACTACTATTAGTAAAGGGCTGATTTTATCTTTTGCTTTGCCGACTGCACTTGATTGCAACATTCACCTTTCTTCTCTCTTCCTGCTTCACAGACCATTGACACTCCTCTGGCCTTTAGTGCTACACTCTAGAGAGGCAGAGATTCCTCTGTGTGCCTCACCCACATTGTGCAATGAAAGTGCTGTTTATTTACTCTCTTATTAGCTTCTGAATGTTAAACAGCTTGTGTTGGAACAGTCTGCAATCTAAATTGTAAAAATCACATTTATATATTGAAGAAAATCAGTCACGAGAATATCCAGCTTCTCAAACACAATATCTTTCTAACACAACAGAAGAAGTGTCTATGACTACAGTTGTCTGTAGTTATAGATGAACATACAGTAAAAAATTAGTGGATCCAAGGAATATGAAGACGTGTTGTTTGTTGCGTAATGAAATGAAATGACCTCAGACCTACATCCTTGTGTCCGAGATCACCAAGCAAGCTGTGCTGCTGGAACTGATGGTCCCATGCGAAGATCGCTTAGAAGAATTCTTTGAGAAAAAGCTCTCCAAGTGCATAAGGCTGACAAGTGACTGTAAGCAGGCAGGGTGTAGAGCGAGGTGTGTCCTAGTTGAGGTTCCCAGTTGAGGTTGGCTAGCCCCTTGGCCAGAGCCAGGAATGGTCTTGGCATCAAGAGGAGAACAATCCGTATCATGAACGAAGCAGCAGAAAGATCCGAAACAACCATTGACTCCAGGAACATCACTGACGATTTGTCCAGATGTATCAGCGGATGCAATTACACAAATATCTAGGCCTGCCACAATAATCAATAAATCAATTAATCGCATAATAAATTAAAACAAACTCAGTAATTTGCATTGGCAAGATTTATTGTTTAACTAGTTTTTTCTTTCTACCAAAAACTGGAGGATAAAAGTTTTCAGTTTGCTGCTTTGATCTTAACTAGTCCGTATTTGAAGGACAATTTTGCTTACAAAAACTTCAAAATTAATTTCATTTGTTGTTTTGTTTATTTATTTTGGATATTTAAAATGTCTTCCAGTTCCAGTGATAAATTGGAATTTAAAGCTTATTGATCTTTAAGAATTTGTTTTTGCATTATTATGCAACTACCATTATATTACTTAAAAATGGTCTCAAAAAACAATGTTAATATTCATCGCAATAACTTTTGGAACAGTTTATTGTCCAGCAGAATTTGTTATTTATTATGACACTCTAAGACGACATCAGTCAAATTGATGGATTACATGTAGATGGCATCAAATACAAAAAATGTGAATACATATTTCACCAGAACTCTGCAGATTAGAATTATATTTTATATACATTTAAATTATTCCTCTCTACTTATTCCATCTTCTTCAAAGATGAATCTGTGGTTGCTACCTGGTGTTATTTTTGTCATGTTGGGTTCCAGCTTCTTAACCCACATACAGAATAACACAGGAGAACAGGAATCAAATAAACGAAGTTTATTAATAATATGAAAAGGTGGGTGGAAGGAGTCTGGTCTCTGGAGAGGACTCACGAGATCTTCTGTGCTTTGGGTTGAAGAATAACTTCCACCAGGAAGAGGGGAAAACTGTGGGTTCGGGGTCTTGGTCTCTTTGTGGTGTCTCTAGATGATCCAGGTTCCAGAGAGCGATATCGGCTGGGTGAGCACTAGGTCGAGGATGTGAAGGCTGCGGTGGAGGGTGGACAGGTAAGTTCAGGCATGGAGGAAAACAGAAGGGCGGTCCGACTGCCAGCTGGGAAATCCAGGAAACGATTTATGGTCAATCTGAGATGGGACTCAGGCAACCAGTGGGTAACGATCCACGGCGTCACGAGGGGAGGAAATCCAGAAAGCCAGGGCTGGGGCTTCACAGGGAAACTTTCCACAGCATCATGAGGAAACACCTGAGAGAGAGAGAGATGCAACAAAAGCAGGTTACTAAGAGTACTTCTCAGGAAAACAAAGAGAGCTAATTCAGGGAGGCTCCGAGTACCATTACTGGCAAACAAAAGTGCTGGCAGTCTGCTCCTCTTAAGCTCCAGGATAATGAGATGTTGAAACACAGGTGTGCAGGCAGAGTCAGAGGCGGCGTGCCCCTCCACAGTGCACAGCCTGTAGTCACCATCTGGTGGACAAAGGTGAAAGCAGCAGGCAAACAGAGAAATCCTACAAAGAAAACCAAAACCCCCTGTTCCCAACAATTTTGTGATTTTCATGCAATGTTTGATTCCATTCATTTCAATGAGTGCATATTAATATGAACAAACAATATTTTGAAGGTCTTCCTGTTTGGTTTTCAGGATCAATTATCCAAACACACTAAATATTACAAAATGCATGATTTTGGATTTTATAATGGAATTGCAGTGGACAAAATAATTTTTAATAATAACTAATGAGTAGATCTAGGGCCACTTGAAAGACTGACAAAGTTAGAGATCTGACTGTAGCGTTTGTTCTGAATGGGACTACATAAATCCCTGGTTCACCGCGCTCAGATTGGTTCAGATTAGTTGTGCTACTGTGAGATTGATTTTGATTTGTAAAGACAGAGAAGTGAATGATAATAATAGAGGAAACAATCCTGTTTTGGTCTATATGTGTTTGACAAATACACATGAAACGTTAGTTCAGCTGCAGCATCTTTATTGCATTTTGCGGTTTCTTTCCATTTCTTTTTATGTGATCTGATCCACATCCGCATCAACTCTTGGAGTCGTCAACCTTTTTTCCATCCACATACGTTTCCTGCACAGTGGTGGTCTTTGTTATCACTGCAAAAAAGTGAAGAAACAAGATTTATTGATACTTTATATTCTGCAAAACGATACTTTAAAAATACTGAAAGGAAAAAAAATCAGTCTTACCTTGTTTAGAGCTGCTGTTGGAGAAGAATAAAAAGAAAACATTAGTTCATGTTTTGTTAAATTTTTACTTTATCCACGTTTTGCTCATTATCTGTAATATTAGTTTACATGCATATTCCTAGCTTTCACCTGTTGTCCTCCCCATCAAGCAGCCTCCTGTACTCTACAATCTCTGCCTCCAGACGGGTTGTGAGGTCCAGAAGAGTGCTGTACATCTGTCTCTTCTCCTCTAACGCAGCATTAACATCTGATATCTGAGTTTCCAGGCCCGTGATCACAACCTGGAAACCTGCCAGCTGGGCAGCGTAGCGTTGCTGAGTCTCTTGCAGAGATTCCTCCAGAGATAATTTCTGATGGAAAGGACGGATAATGAACAGCTACGTCAAGTTGTGTCTTGGTAAATGATTTATCATCTTTTGGTAACAGTGAAACGCAACATTTCCTCACGAAAACTTGCATCAGCTTCGTTTGTCAGAAGAATTGTGCAAGTTTTATATATTGTGCAAAGATGTTGCATTCTGTATCTGTCCTGTTTACAATGAGTTGACATGCAAAAGTTTTCAAATGTAGCTGATAAAAACAACATCAAACAGCATGTACAAGCCAACAACTGCATTACTACATAGTAAAATGTATAATTCTCTAAATGTAGGTTGTTGTATTAAAAAAAAGTAAATAAAATAAATAAATAGGACAAATATAAATTACATTTTTAAATCTAACATCACATATTACATTTGTTCAGTTACATGTAAAAGTAACTTGTGATGTAAATGGGACAAACTTGGTCATATAAAGGAAATCAAAAAATGAATTAATGAAGACTTTATATATGCTGAATGTCAGTTTTTCTACCTCCATGGACCAATATGAGACACGTAAATGTCTCGGTTAGCGGTAGGACATACCATACTGAAGTTGGACTGCAGCTCAATCTGAAGGCTCTGCACGGTGGTCTTCAGGTCCTTCATCTCCAAGCGGAATCCCTCCAGACTGGTTGTCTGCTCTTCTACAACCTTCCCCTCCAATGTCATCTGGGCAGAAAAACAACATTAACTATTATTACTACTCCAGATGGCTCTTGATTAGCTCTTGCTATGTTGAATATGATTTTTTTATGTCTCACCTTGTTGTGGTACCACATCTCAACTTCCTTGCGGTTCTTGGCGATGAGAGCCTCGTAGTGCTCCCTGAGCTCCGTCATGATCTGGCTCAGATCTACTGGAGAAGGAGCGTCGACCTCCACGTTAACCTGGCCGCTCATCTGCTTCCTCATCAGAGAAATTTCCTGCGGATGTTCAACAAATAACAGGGTTGAGTAAATGGAAGAAGACAAGAATTAAATGTGAGGAGAGGGGTGAAGCCAAATGCAGCAGAGCGGTTTACTTAAACGTAAATCTAAAACAATATTTCCTCTCTTTTATCAGGGGTATAAATTATGTATGATTGGATTGGTACACCATGAAGAGAGAAGTTAGAGGGAAACAACATTTTTCTTCAGTAAACAGCTGCTGCTGAGACAATGGATAATTGAGAACTCAATTAATTTAACACAAATTAATTAAAATACTTCTCAGTTTTTTCCTTGTTTTCTTTAAACATAGTGTAGACCAGAAGTACCCAACTCTCCTTCAGTCTAAATCATGCAACTTCTAGTTGAAGAACATCCAAATCAAAAGGTTCAATAACCTAATCAATTAATGAAGCCATCAAGTTTTGGAGAGGCCTGGAAATGAGCCATCCTACTGATTTTATGTGTGTCGGACACAAAAATGGACACAATAACACGCTGACACATCAGTAAACCTTAAAGCTGCTCTGCAAGGGAAGTAATTTTCTCTGCAGCCTTACCTCCTCGTGGTTCCTTTCCAACATGATGAGCTCCTCCTTCAGAAACTCACACTGACTCTCCAGATTCATTTTCTCCAGAGTGAGCTCATCCGCAACTCTCTTCAGTCCAGTGGTGTCGCCCTCTACAGCCTGCCTCATGCTTAGCTCGGTCTCAAATCTGATAAGGAAGGCCAGAACAGGACAGAGAGGTTTCGGGACATACTTACGAGCAGAGGATTTCTGATTATGATGCATTAGCGAAATGTCACAGCAGGGTCTGGGAGTGAACACTTAGAGAAAACACTCACTTCATTTTAAAGTCATCAGCAGCCAGTTTTGAACTGTCAACGTCCAAATAGATCCTTGAGTTGAGTGTGGTGGCTTCTACGATCTGAGGATAAAAAAGAAACATCAGGGTAAAATACACCTTTTTACAATATGATATAGAGTTATACTCAAAAGCTTGTAAATTTCAGACTAACAAGGGTTGCAACGTTCTGGGTGTTTTTGTCTTACCTTATTCTGCAGATCCTTGATGGTGGCCATGTAGGCACTGTAATCATGGCTGATCTCAGTTTCGCTGGTGTACCACTCTGCAATCTGTTTTTCCAGCCGTTCGTTCTCCTTCTCCAGCTTGTGCACCTTCTCCAAGTAGGAGGCCAGGCGGTCGTTCAGGTTCTGAAGCGTCTCCTTCTCGTTGGCATCAACGTGGAGATCGAGATTATTGGTGTTGATGGCTCCTGAACGGGACAAGTAGTCAATCTGGCCTATGGAGATGAGGGTGCCAGAACCCCCTGCTCCGCCGTAGACGCTCATGGTCTTCTGACCGACAGATTTCTGGCCGAAGGATCTGGAGTAGAGAGACATCTTGGAGAGTTTAGGATCTGAACCAGCAAGAACAACTGGAGATGATGCAGTGCAAAACATCGCTGGGACTCCCTGGTTATATAGCAAAGTGGGAAGGGCCTGGACATTCAGGTGAAACAAGGAATGCTGCTCACAGATAATACCCTGCACTTTGCTATGCAAAGTTTTCATCAACAATAGTAGGGGGGCTGATTCCTATCTTTTCAAGTCAAACTTGTGGATCCACATTTTGTTTGGTTTCTTAATGAAAAGGAGGAAAGACATCATGCTTTATGTATTTTTAGCACCGGCTCAGCTTGGCTCCATTTTGAAGTGACCGCGTTTCCACCGGGCCCACTTGGCTCTGTAGCAGGGTGGTGGTGGGGGGGGGTATAGTGTCCCACCTCCAGGCTCCATGTGCTGTGCTATGCATCCTAACTAGTTGTTTTTCTGAGGCAAAAGAAGAAGAGAGAGCTAAGCTGTATTCAAAGCTATTGTTTTATAGCCTGTGATTGTGATTCAGGCACCTTAGGCAACCTTAAACATAGTAAAAGCCAGGTAGATATATCCACAAACTGCTCACCTGGCTGGACTTAGCTGCATCTGAGTCGGTGTTCACCGTGGGGCTGCGTCGGGCTCCGAAGCAGCTAACGAGGCTTTCCATTCTCTCCGCTACTTCCTCACTGCTCAATCGAGCTGCCGCTGAATATTGAAATCCGAAGCAAAGAAAAGCCGGCATCTTTGTTCACCGCTTGTTTGTATCTTCCATCACTTCCGTGATGCAGCGAGTTTGAAATGTTGCGCCTTCCTTTTTCTTCTCTCTTTGTTGTTCCTCTGACCGCGCCCACAGCCAATCAGTGTACAGGAGCGAAGCTTGCGTCACCCACCAACTGCTCCAAAGCAGGGACCTAAAAAGCAGGGCCAGCTCCGAAAAAAAGCCGGTGGAAAAGCTGGTAAAGCGAGCCGAGGAGAGCCGAACCGAACCGGTGGAAAAGGGGAATAAGAGTCTTGGGACAAATCTGAGATGACCATTAATTTTATGTTTGCCGAACCATTTCTGTGTGGAATTGACCATCTTTAGGCTCACTGTCCTGCTGAATTATCACAAATGTTCATATTTTAATCCAAGTTTGTTTTCAATCTAAAATGTCACGGCATTCCAAAAAATCATTACTTTTCACAAAGTTTGCAGGAAGAAGAAATGGCCCACAGCTACACAAATCCTACGCTATGCTTACAGTAACAGTACATATTCACTTTTTGTCACACACCAGACACACCAGGAGAATTTGTTGATGAAAATTAAATTCTCGTTCTCATCTGACCGAAGCAAATAGTTCTAGTTGTAGTAACATTTTTAATGGGAGAACAAAATAAGGCCGATCACTTTTAAGCCTCACAAACAGGTTATTGGGTTGATTTCATGTATTGATTTTTACAGAGACTTAATGGCTCTTTGCTGCACCCCATGTGAGCTTTGGAGATTTTTATTACTTGCTTCCTGTTCACTGTTTGCAGTGAGAAGATAAATTCAACATCCCTCTGACTGTTTAAATCAGCTAATTTAATCCAAGTTGTGATCACTGATACTGGGTCCAGTTTTAAAAACACAAGTGAGGAGATTAAAAGATCAAAAACCTGTAAAACTGTCCTTTATAATTTTTTAAGAGTTTATACAGTGGAGAAAAAAAGTATTTAGTCAGTCACCAATCGTGCAAGTTCTCCCACCTAAAAAGATGACAGGCCTGTAATTGACATCATAGGTAGACCTCAACTATGAGAGACAAAATGAGAAAAAAAAATTCAGAAAATCACATTGTCTGAATTTTAAGGAATTTATTTGCAAATAAGGGTGGAAAATAGTTCATCTCAATATATCCTTTGTTGGCAATGACAGAGGTCAAACGGTTTCTGTAAGTCTTCACAAGGTTGGCTCACACCGTTGCTGAATTCCTCCAAGCAGATCTCCTCTAAAGCAGTGATGTTCTGGGGCTGGCGGCGGCAACACGGACTTTCAACTCCCTCCAAAGGTTTTCCATGGGGTTGAGATCTGGAGACTGGCTAGGCCACTCCAGGACCTTGAAATGTTTCTTATGAAGCCACGCCTTTGTTGCCCTGGCAGCGTGCTTGGGATCATTGTCATGCTGAAAGACCCAGCCACGTTTCATCTTCATTGCCCTTGCTGATGGAAGGTTTGCACTCAAAATCTCACAATAAATGGCCCCATTTATTCTGTCATGTACACAGACCAGTCATCCTGGTCCCTTTGCAGAGAAACAGCCCCAAAGCATGATGCTGCCACCCCCATGCTT
>CAEGAE010023807.1:0-20572 GCA_903067095.1 Girardinus metallicus | reverse complement strand
ATGACTCATAGGCTAAATGAGCTGACTGTGGCAGTAGCTTCTATAGATTCAGTAGCACCAGTGCTAGTAATAAATAGCAAATATCAGCTGAGGGAATCAATACTTAGTGCATGGAATGTTTTCAACAACCAAAGACTAATAAAAACTTTAAATACCGACCTAAAAACAGTCAGTTTTAGTTACAAAAAATTTTTTATTTTATCTTTTGTTTCATACAGTCACATTTTACAACTAGTCTTGCTGTAAGATCATCGAAAATTTAGACTGTAAAAATGACTAGATGAATCATTAGTTAAGGCTAATATAGATTGTAGTATACGTTGTAAATGTAGGAGGAATTATGACATAAACAGACACCTGAAACCACATACTGCAAAATGTCCCCAACACTTGTTCAATACTTCTGTAACAGTTTTTTTGTTGCTATTATCATTTTTCATTTTTTTAAAAGCATATATTTTTCATTCCCCCCCACACAAAAGTTTTTTTTTCTAAATTACAAAAACAAAAGCTGACTCAGCAGTCAGCTTTTGACCCAGCTACCTCTCCATGTAGAAGGAGGAATCATTATTTATTAGTGCACTGCAGCGACAAGCTTCATATTAAAATTTCTGCTTGCTACATGAAATGTATATCGGGTATTAAAGGAAATACCTTCAGCCTATTTAAATGTAAAACAAAATACACATGTTAAACACTGATTTATAATTTATAAATATATCTTCCCAAGACATTACAATTAACTAAATTGCACAAACATGATCCACCAAATAAATAATAACTAGAATCTAGAAAACCCCCAACACTGGTGAACTATAGTCACTGTATAATCATAAACTATTATTTCATTTCAGTCATTTTATGGCTACAGGCTATAATTAAACCTTCTCACACACCTAACAGGGCTCCCCTTGCTTAGAAGAAACCACCAATTTCCTGCAGCTCTCAGATTTAAGTTTCATAACTCCACATCTGGAGCTTTAGCTTGAGTGAAGCCACAGCGAAACGAAAGTGCGTGTTTGGTTCCTGTCGAGTGTCAGAACCCTCACGGTATTTTCCTGTGAACACAAGAGTGGAGACTGAGTCAAAATAAAATATTAAAATCTAGTTAGCTTTTATTACTATTATTATTATGGTTTGTTGTTAGGCATGAATCCTGCTCACCTTCTTTTACGCTGGAAATAAAGTTGGACAAGCCAGTGGGTGACAAGAGGCCAGAGCGCCGTCAACACCACAGTGAGTGGAGAGAGGTGGAAAGGCCACCAAGATGGCCTCAGCAGCTACAACACACACAGACAACCGACATAAACTGAAGTGAACAAACGATAATAACATTTTGGAAGCGATTGTAGCACGTTTTGTAACAACATGTGAAAGCTGAGAGCAGCTGTTCCTTCTTAGATCTTTCTTGTGGATCGCCCTTTTTCTGATGTTTTCCTTAGATAAGAAAAGAAATGTATAGAAAAAACGAAAGCCTTTATCTTCAGTAAAGATGCATCATGCAACTCTTATCTTAAAAAAACATGATTTTTTTTTCTTTTTTTACATATTTGTTAAAATTAATATTCTGCCTTCTCCCAGTGCTCCCAGCACTAACAACATTAGAACACCATTGAGAAACAACAGATCACTGCCAGAAGGAGGGTCTTTGTGCTGTCAATCACTCACGTGTTCACCCCCTCCCGCTTGCTCTTTGCTAAGCTACCGCTGGTTCACCACAACATAGCCTGCCAGTAATGCTAACACTAGCTAGCATAGCCACCGCTAAATGGTTTTCCCGTAACAGTAAGTTGTTTTTCCACCATTAACTGATTGAGCAGCGTACATGAGGGTGATTGACAGCGCTAAGACAATCCTCCTGGCTCTGACTGGCTGTTTTTGACTAACAGTAGAAGCGCTGAGAGGAGGTGGAGGAGCTCAGTTTTTTTCACAGGTTATCTGTCTCATACAAAACTGTCACAACATAATGACAGTTTTAATAATTATGGAAAAAACATGTTTTGTAAACATGCCGTTTTAATGCGAAATGTTAGTCATAATTCATTATTCCAAAAATTTACTTTTCTACTGAGGTGATGGGATATTTGTAGGGGGAAAAACATAATTTTTGAGCTCATAATATGATAACGAGTAAATAATTAGACCTTCCTGGGCTTCATACAAAAACCGGTTACCATTGTGCAAATTTATGTGTCACTGCTTGCACCTTACCAAAGTGGCTAGATGGCAAAATCTTTGGTATTTTTGGTCTAGTTTTGAGTGCAAACATCTCAGCACACTTTAAATAAGACAAAACCAGGCTACGAGTAACGTTTCAGCAAATCTAGAGATTGTTTTAAGTCAATAAATCCTTAATATTGACTTTTTTTAAATGCACTAGTTCCACCGGCAGATTATTTCACTAGCAGGACATTTTTTCCATTTTATTTATGTTTTTCTATGTTCTTTTGCAGGGTAGGACATCTGAATATTTTATTGTTTAAAGGAAGCTATTTAGTGTAGCAGGAAGCTACTATTGTGTAATTACCTGTTTAATCTAGATTTGAAACGATCTGGATGAGGTTTTAACAGATTATCCTCACCGACATGTTCAATGCTTTTTAAAGCTATGTCTGATATTAGTGTCTTGATCGCATTATGTAAATCCCACAGCCAAATACGTGAATAAGTTTCTCCCTCCTTTATTATTATTGTGCATACTTAAAGCTTCAAATGATTTTAAGTCCAGCATATGGTTGCATTAAATAGAAATGTCATTCATAAAATCAAGCGAAGGGAGAACAAATATGCACATAAAGTTTTCTTCTGCTTTTTTTTTTTTTTCTAAAACTTAGAGGTTGCATCCGTTGTCCAGGCCTTCTTAAATAATAAGATAATTACACGAGTAAATCCAAAATAGATTTTTTGACCCCTTGACCTGCAACTGAAAATCATTATATTTTACAGGGGTGAGGGTTATAATGATTTGACTTATTTGGGAAAAAAAAAAAAAGGAAAGAAATTAATTCCTATATTAAAAATAATTGCTACCTAAACCCATTAGCTAGTTGTGATAAGGTTTTTCTTTTTGCCTAAAACATCTCTTGGAAAGAAAGAAGTGGTGATTCCATTTTTTTTTGTTTGTTTTTGCCAAAATCAATTTTGGCCAAGAAATGACTCAGCGCATTGTTTTAGGAAGGTGACGATTAATTTTGTCAGCTCCAAACTAAAGAATCTCATGAAAATTTTATGCAGAAAACCCTATAGAAATATTTATACCATTGATGTCCACTCTTTGCTACTGTAATAATAAGAGCGAAAACAGTGAGAAGAGAACAGAAATGACGAGAACCTTTCGTGGAACAGGTAAGGAGTTTCCCTGTCTTGAAGATGGAGATCTTGACTAAAAATAAGAAAATAAAGGCCTCTTTTAGGATACGCAGACCAGTGACGGTAAACAAGGTGAGCAAAAAATGTGACATAAACAGAACAAGTCCGGATGCCGCTGAAGCAAATATAGCAGCCGGCGGTTCTGGTTGATCACCTGTGACCTGGTGAGCTCTTCTAGAGCGTTCAGCCGGTGCAGCACGTCGGCCATGTTGTGCTGAAGCCTCCACAGAGCAGCTGCTATTTGCTCGTTTGTGTTTCCCCTCGTAGCAACGACAGGATGTCTGCTCTGCAACACACAACCACAGGCAGCGTCTGCGCTTGCACAACGCAGAGGGATGCAGGTGGCTCTGGGCGAACCTGCAACAGAACAAGCGGCATAAAAGGGCGAGAACTTTGTGGGGAAAATCAATGTTTTAAAGGGACGGTATTATGTAAAATCTGACTTTTCGGAGTTGAACATCGTGTTTGAATTTTATTCCCTCTTCAGAAACAAACCTGTAGTGTTGCCTTGGTTGATGCCTATTTGATAAATCCCTTAATCACCCATGGCAACGATTCAGCTGTGCAAAACATATGGTTGGACTTAGCCCCACCTTGAGGGATGAAGCTCCTCCGCTGCAGTTTTCAAGCTACAGAGCTTCTGTCTCACAGAGCAGCTATGTCGTGCAATCCCACCACTCAGCTCCTTCAGACTAGCCAGCGAAAATTAGCAAACACCTGGCAGAACTACACATGTTACATAGACGAGCTACTTCTCAGTGAAACGCTGATATAAACATTGTTAAAAGGTTAGTCGTCACTCTTCCGCTTTCAGGACTCGTGATGACTTCCTGATGGCAGAGTCTTAGAAAGAGCAGGAGTTTTTAAAGAGGCCCAAATTCAAGGCATAAAAACTACAAAGTCAAATATCTTTTAAGTAATATTTGATATATGTAGCAATTTTTTTAACAACTGAAGTTAACGCAGTTACTTGATTGTGCTATAAAATGGCACTAAATGCCTGGAAAACACATAATACTGCCCCATTAGTGATGCAGTGTTATCAAGGAAAACTACTGCAAGTTCACCTCGTCCTCGTTTTGACAAGGAGCTGCTGTGCTTTCTTGGAGTCGCTCTTTCTTTCATGTAGAAATCTCCCGCCGGTCCTTCATCTTCGGCATCTTTCAGGGTTGTGCTGCTCTCAAACCAAACGTCGCTCGTCTTCACCGATGTAGCTCCTGACCTGGGAGACCGGCCTTTAGACGGAGGCAGCCGCTGCGCATGCAAACGAGAGTCGGGCGCAGCCCAACAGAGTTACACACTACCGATTAAAGACAACCACCTGCACCTGCATCAAGAATTGTGGTTTTCTTTGAGGTCCGACTGAAAGATTGCAAATTTTTTTAAAGCAATATAATAAACAAGAAATGAGACACAGTTTTTTTTTTATTTTAAATGTAGTAGTTTTGAATCCAACAGAAAATAAAGACAGACACTGCAAAAACACAAGTATTTTTGGTCTAGTGTCTAGTGCACGTATCTCAGTACACTGGAAATAAGACTAAACTAACTTACATATAACTTTTCAGCAAAATATAGAGAGCTTGCTTAAGTCATCAATTCCTTAATGTTGATGAAAAAGTAAAACTTCCACTGGCAGATTATTGCAGTCATAAAGGAACATTTTTCCCATGTTACAAGGGAAATAATTTGCCAGTGGAACTAGAACTTTTTTTAAAATCAATATTAAGGAATCATTGACATAAAACAAGTTCCCATTTCTTGCTGAAAAGTTACTTGTAAGTCAGTTTTGTCTTATTTTAAGTGTGCTAAGATATTTGCACCAGAAACTAGACCAAAAATATTTTGTAAGATTTTGTGTTTTTGCAAGTGTATAAGTTAATTCCAGTATCAAAGAATGTGTCGCAAACCGTTGTCGGATTTTTATCCGATAACTTTACAAAGCGCTGTAATGTACTTGTAGGTTGATATGTTTATAGGCTGAAAATTGTGGGAATTTCTAGCTTTATATTTAAAAATCCAGACTACTGTCTACTACTGTCTGCCAATCAATCCAATTGGGAGTAAACTTTCCAGTTCAGAGCTGCGTTGTTTGTCTGACTGGTACATCTCTAGTTCTGACATTTATTTTCATCAGGGAGATGAAGAGACACGGCAAACCTCCTCCATGGCCAGATGCTCCATTGAGTCACAGAATTCCTCGTTGTCAGAGTCTGTGGGTCGATGGCTCCGCTCAGGATTTACACCGTCGTCGTCTGAGAGGTCAGAAAACAAGGCTTGCCAAAAACATAAATGTGGTACCAGAAAAAAAACACTAATCGTATCCATCTATTACGTGAATAGTTGGTTTGAAAGTCTGACAGCGAAACTGCTTCGCTTGCACACAGTCAAACGCAGAGTTCTGCTAAAGAGACAATACTGGAGTGTTGTTTCCATTAAATAAGAAACACAATTTAAAAAAACTAACTTATTCACGTGAATAAGTTAGTTCACACAATAAGTCATTAGAAATCATTCCACGCCACGATTCTCCAACTACTTCCTGCCGTCTTCTTCATGGTTTTGCACCGGTGGCAACATCCAGTTGTTGATTATGTGACTCGTGTAACACAAGAAAAGTGTTCCCACTGTTGCGAAATAAACCAATTTCTAAAAGTTCTGAATGATTTTCCCAAAAAAAACAAGGAACAGGTGTAACTACTCAAGGGGTAGACGGGACAACACAGAGATTCTACAGAACACAGAAACCAAAATAAACACACAAAAACAACTAAATCCTTGCAGGATCCTACCGTTAAAGTATCCATTAAAGTGCAGGTATGAGTTATGGAGTCCAGTGGGCTCCTTGGAACAGACCAGCTCCTCTTCCTCCACCTCGCTGTTGAGGGAGCTGTGCGTGCCGTTGGTGAAGGACGACACGCTGGGCTCCAGGCTGCTGTTGGACCCCTTAGTGTCAGACTGCCACCTTCTGTCCTCCACGGTTAAAAAGCGTGGGTCCTGGTTCCAATCTGGGGTCAAAAAAAAAAAAGAAACTAACATTTGACAATGTCTCTTTTTGTTTTTGAATTTCTGGTTTTTCGTCGTACCTCTGGTCGCCACATTGTCAGTGCAGAAGTCATTCCAGTTCTCCCCGCTTTCCTCTGTTATTACTTTGCCTCCCTCTGCCTCCTCGCTGCTCGCACTTCGCCTCAGGGCACTGCTGTCTCTGTCACTCTCCTGGACGTTTTGTATGTCCTCCCACAGATCCCCATAGCCTGAAAAGTGACAAACAGCACTTGAGGATCTACAGTGTCTTACCAAACATTCACACCACTTAAAACTAAAGATAAAAACCTTTTTCAACTATGGGAGTGACTGATGTAGAGCACTTCATTTTGAGGTTTCTTCTGATATAGAAGGTCTAAAACATTTGATAGTTTTAAATTGTGTGGAAAAAAATTAAGGTGTCAAAATCAAAACCTTTGACACCTAGCTTAGCGCTATCAGTGTAGCATGCTAGCAGCAATGCTTGCTAGGCTTACATTTACTCTTCTTATGACTAAAAGATGCATGATAAAATTCTCATTTTATGTCAGTAGAAGACCTCTTAAAGAATATAAGTAATATTATTGTGTTTATTTATCAAAAGTATTTTACTCACATCCTCTTGCACAAGTTTGAGGCAGACATTTACCTCCAGCTGTTCAGGCAGCAAATAAACAGGTCTGGTCTGGTCTATAGCTAATGTGAATGTGACCATTCACTAGCTACATGAAACTGATATTACCTAAGAGTAGACAACCTATTATTTTACTTAAAAACTTAAATTAGATGTCCAGAGCCAAAGCAATACTTTTACAACTTCCAGAAGTAAAGAAAAGAAATTACGGGTCAATCATATCTTCAAATTTATTGATACTCTCATTGAACAAACTGTGGAGTAAAATAGTAAAAATAGCATCCCCAACAATATGGACAGTCCCAGGGGTTTTTAAACATCATTGATTGGAATTTATTGTGACAGCGATAAATCAAAATCTTATCGTGAAATTTAACGCAATAATTGAGGAATGATACGATAAATACATACCCATGGGGAGTGAATACTTACATAAATGTGATTTATTGGTTTTCAATTTTTAACAAAATTGTAATATAATTGCACAGTTCATTCTGTTTACACTACATTAATTGTCACATTTACGGTATTGCACGTTTTTATTTTTATACATATTGCCATTTGCACCAATTTAAATTTCCTTTGGGATCAATAAAGAATTTTTTAATTGAATTCATTGCTTCCAGTTATGCCTATCCCTTATATACTACTGGTAGTTTTGGCAAGAAAGTGAAACTGAATTGAATTGAAACAAGGGTTATTGATGTGGAAAAGCCCCATAGGGAGTATCAATACTTTTGCAAGAAACAGAACATTATGCACACAGACACGCACACAAAAGCTTTGACCAATTCTGAATTCTGAATGAACACAAGTCAATTAAATACAACATAAACAATGAAAACACACATTTGTTCTAATGGCCTCTCTTTAACTGAAGGCTAATGCACAACACAACCTATCTCTGCTGAGTCTAAAGCAACTAACGTCAAAGACTTGCCTTCCATTGTTGGCTTCTTAATCGATTTCACCAGCTCCTCTAATGATACGAACACATGGCAAAAACACAGTATGCTCTTACTGCATTTGTTGTGCCTTTAAGTCTGAAGCAGCATGAACACTGGGTTGTTACTTATCTTCTTTACCTGCGTGCTCCGCAAAAGGTCTGGTGAAGGGCCTCCTGACTGCCTCGTTTACTTCCCCCTCTCCCTCTCCATCCACCTCGGTGTAGAAGTTGCCAAGCCTCTGCACCAGCTCTGTAACTTCCTCTGAGATTGGGATGGTCTCCAAAATCTGACAACAACACACACACCCACACGCACACACACACAAAGCGGAGTTCCAGCGGATATGGCACCGACTCAGCAGCATAAAGGTCCAACATCTTTTTTTTTTTTTCTTTCTCTGGGCAGCAAACACGGACGTGTTAACGCTCACTCACAAACGTTGACGCACGGAGCAAAACTCGAACACGTTGCTGTAGTCTACGCTTCTGTTTTGTGGGAAAGCAGCTTACCAGCTGGATGTGCTCTATGTAATTCTTCATGGCTTCCTCTTTTGTCATGTATCCCAGAGAGCTCCATGCGTCCCTGACAACACAGGGGAAAGAACTGAATGCCAAATAACTTAAGCGAAACTGTCCCTCGGAAAGTCTTTTCAGAAAATTAATAAAGAGGTAAGCTTTGGGTAGTGATAAAATGCAAAGCCTTGAAAAGAGTATTACACAACCCTTACTTTACCCTGCGCTCCATGTTTTAAATAACTTTTATAAAAGCTTTGGCCATTTTTTCTTTGAAAGCTCAGTGAGACTGGGTGGAAAGTGTCTTTGGACATCACTTTTTAAGTCTTGCCACAGTTGCTTTTTTCTGCTAGTTCCAATCTACCCTTTTGCAACCTTCAACAGGGTTTCTTTCTTCCTAAATAAACCCAGTATTTAAGTCTTTCCATTAACTATAAACTTTCCTGTCCTTGCTGATGTAAAGCATCCCCACGACAGGTTTGTTAATGATGACAGAAAGATCAGAAAGTTCAGCTTGGGTCTTGTCTAACATGAGCACTGCTTTTCGGATGTTTGCTGTATCATTTATACTTCCATGATCTTTAGGACTCACTGAGCTGCACGGCTTAGACGTTTCCCTGTCGACACATCCCTGGTTAAAGTACATGAGTTAAAGGCTTTTGCAGGGATGTTACTATGGAGCAGGTAAAACACAGAGAACAGGCCCAAAGGACCGCTGGTGTGCATAACTTGTGGCAATCTGAAAACTTGACTTCTTCTGGCTATCTTTAAAGCTGCAGCATAACTTCTATATATATATTTTTCAAATATTTTTTTTAAAACTGTCACCATGACATGATTGTATGAGACGGATGATCTGCAATTAAAAAAAAAAAAAAAAATCAAGCTGTCCCACCTGATCCCAGTGCTACTGCATACAGGTGCAGGAGCATGATTGACAGCGCTAAAACCCGCCTCCTGGCTCTGATTGATTGTTTCTGACCTGAACCGGTGCCTCTCCGTTTAGAAGAAGGCCCACATCTTGGTACCAGTTATGCAGAACCTGTTATTTCTGAACAATGGACTGATCTGCCATTTGATTTAAGATTATCGCCACAATATTTACATTTTTGCCGGTTACAGGTTTTTACAGCCATATTGACAAAAAATAAATAAATAACGGTTCCAAGGCAAGGCAAATGATCTCCAAAGCATGGAAGTGGGGTTTAGCTCTACTAAATTCATCTTTGCATATTTGTAAGTTAAATTCAGCTTAAAAAAGTTAAAGTTTACCACTTAGCTTTGCCTGCAGTGTCCCAGAAGCCAGTCGGTCTGGGGATGTGACAGGGCCCCATGGTAGCCTGCTTATAGTAGCTGTAAAACGTCAGCATCATGTCATCTGAAGGCTGAAAATTACCTAAGAAATTAAGAAAAGGTGGATGACAGGGTGACATTTAAAAACTCATTAAAAGAAAAAAACAATATAAAAGATTCCTTTTAAGAATCGTGTGCTAATCCGTGGTCTAAGCCTCTAGACCAGACAAACGACGGACTCCCTTAATCACGGCTCTTTATCCTTGTGCAGCAGCTTTATGAGAGCGAGGGAGAGCCAGCAGCTCCGCATGTAGGTCAGTCACCTGGATTGTTTACACTCCACAAGGCGCGCACGTCACATGGACTACTGCGCATAATTAGACAATTCTGGGGTTTATTTTACAATTGCCTTTTTTTCAGAACAGATCGTCACCAGATTCGTCACCTTCATCCGGCAAACTCCGGATCACTTTAACCGCAGCGGTAAATTTCGCCTCCAGGCTGTACTCGTCCTCCTCCTTCTTCTTCTTCTTCTTCTCCTGCTGCGCCATGCCGAGTCCACACGGGGTTGACGTGAAAGGAGCCTCAGATCTTGGACGAGAATAAGAAAATCAAGGTGGATCAGAGAGTGTCCGATAAAGGGTGCAGTCCCCCTGCCCTGCAGCCTATGGACAGAAACAGAAGATACGCATGCTCTCAATTAATTTTTTTTATTTTTTATTAATCTATAAAATTCACGTGACCCGTGCTATCTGTTGCTTTCTTTTTCTTTTTCTTTTTTTGAACGTCATATCCCCCCCAACATCCCATCTCTGATTTTGAAGAAACCCACCTTGTTACTTCATAAAGCCGGTGTCTGCCTGCAGCACTGAAGCAGAGAGCCAATCTCCTCTCGGGTTAAGGATGAGCCCAGCAGTTAACGCTTGAGCGCTACTCGTTTGTGGGAAATGTAGTTCATAGCAACAAGAGCCAAGCTTGAAAGAGGTTCGCCTCCCACCGCTGAAGGCGTTCAAATCCCACAAACCTCATTTACTGGGGGGTTGAGGAGGGGGGGGGGGGGGGGGGGGGATTTAAAACACAGGGTGGTTATGGGAAATGTAGTCTGGAAACATGTTTCGTCTATGCAGCAAAAAGCTGAAACCCAGTTTGTTGCTTTAAGATGTCAGACTGCCATATCTTCGGAAACGCATGTCATATTAGCGCTCTGGATTTATCTTAAGCGTTATCACAATTATTTATGTAAATTTCGGACAAATGTTTTACTTACAAATGTAGAAAATAAGGATTGATTTGAATTATATTGCCCCAAATGTCACTGTAGTCTTATAATTTCTCTTATAAGACAAAAGGGAATAATAAAGTTTCAATCAATCTATCTATCTACCCTTCTATCTATCTATCTGCCTGTCTATCTGTCTGTCTGTCTGTCTGTCTGTCTAATGGGCGTCGAGGGGGTTTATGGGAAGTGTAAGCTTTGTTTGTTCAGCAAAATCTGAAAATAAACGCTGGTGAATGCATACTTGATGTTTGTCATACCAATTTTATGTGATTTTATAAGTTTTTAAAAATCTGCTTCATTTCGAAGTTTCATTTTTAGTACGGAAAATTTTGAATTTCTGTATTTCATAGCACACTCGATAATGTTGTTGACGATTCAGATTTGTGAGTACCTTTGTGTTATTGGATGACAAGAGTCTCCCGACCCCAGTAAGGGACAAGGGTGTACAGAAAATGGATGGATGGATGACAATTTTAGTAATTATTACAGGCTTTGTTTTATTATTGTTATTATTTTTTACAATGACAGTTAAATAAAAAAAATGTATAATCTATTTATATTACCATATTAAATATTACTTTTCTATACTAATTAAATGAAAACTGCTAAAATATTACACGGCCATATAATTACGTGTAAAACCGCCGCAGCGAAATCTGATTGGTTAGCTCCTCCCCCCGCTCGGTTTCTGAACCAATGAGCAGTCTCCGTTTACAACGTAGCTGCGATTAGTCACATACTGTTGTGAATCGGAGGCCAGCGCGGATCCACAATGCCAGACGGGGGAGCCCCTTTCTCAGCAACACAGCACAGCATCACAGCCTCGCCTCACTGAAGAAAAAAAGACGGGCAGGAGAGCAATGCGAAGGGATGTAAGATGGCAGAGCTACAAATGCTATTAGAGGAGGAAATCCCGGCCGGTAAAAGAGCGCTGGTGGAAAGCTATCAGAACCTGTCCCGGGTTGCAGAATACTGTGAAAACAATTATGTTCAGGTAAGTAAAGGCCGCTAAACGCGATAATTTCCCCCCTCGCCCCCTTTCTCCGTCGTGCCTGCGGTGTTGTAGCTGAGGAGAGTGAAACCACAGCGACAGGAAATGCTGGTCGCAATGAAAGCGGTTTTCCAAGCCCCGGCCTCGCCGAGTGGTCTCGGCTCCCGGTGAGCTGTTTCTATCAGCCGCGGCTCGGTGTGGGCTCGGGCAGGGCTGCACGTCGGCGTTTTCTCCCTTCGGCTTCGTTTATAAATCAAGGGGCTTTGCTCGGCGAGCTAAAAGCTGCTGGGGGGACTTTCAGAGGGTGTGTCGTTACTGAGGCTATAAGTGGTGTGTCACTTCGGGCTCTTATAGGTACCTGTAAGAGACAATGTCGACCCCATTTTTAATTTTGACGTTTTTATCCTTCTCTACACGAATCCCACTGAGTGTGCTGGGAACGTTCAGGCGACATAACAGCGTTACGAATGCTAATTTTTCAAATGAAACATGGGTTCTTAAAAAATAGAAATATATATAAATGTATTTCGTTTACCTAAATGTGACACGTTTCCTCTGTTAATCTTAGCACTGAATTACAGTAGTAATATTCACTTATACGTGCCACAGAATAAGACATTACCTTGCAGATAAAGAAAAAAACAAAACAAAACACCAAATCAATGCAGAGATGCACAAATCAGTCAGTTAGAGAGAGGAATGGTCAATTTTCCCTCCGTCTTCCCTGATAAGTAATCAGCAGTAATTACTAGTTTAGATGCAAAAAAAAAAAGAACGTAAAGAATTCCCATTATATTTTATTTATGAACACATTAGCTGCATGAACTTTGATGTGCATTTTAGTTTAACAAAAAGTCGATACATCTTATGGACATCAATAAATGGTATCAACATAAAAAAATCTTGGCTGTTGCATCTCCACTTGTATCATTGCATTACATCAGGTTCCTTCTAAGGTGTGGTTGTGTGCTAAACATAACTTTTTGTGAGCAATGGTGCACGCTGATAAGACGTGAAGCTGTGATAAATTTGTTCTCTCTCAGAACCTGTGCCACATTTTCTTCTGTTTTATATGGTGTAGTCATTGGAAATACATCTAAACCATCAAAATCAGAGTAAGCAGGTAAGACCTTCCAGAATTTCTCTAGTTATTTATGACTAGCTTGCTGCCAACTTTGGTTGTGTCATAACATGATAAGCCACGTTTTCCTCCCTCTCTTCCTTGTTCCCAGCATGCCATTGTCCACATGCCACTTTTTCACCTATCACCTTTTGCATCTCAGTCACTTAAAGCTTATGCCAAGTTCGAATAGAAGAGTCCCTCCAACTGGCTAAATGTGGAATTTCAACGTGAAAGCGAATGCACCGTGACACGATGCTGAATGTTGCATCCGAGCGGCCGTTGGAGATTGCAGACCTTGATGCTGTAATGACGACTGTGATTTGATTTTATATTGCTGCTCTCCCGCAGAGTGTTTTCAGTAAATGTGCGAGCCGGCATCGCTGGCTGAGTGGTCTGTTGTGTCTCTCAGCAGTGAGACCAAGAGCCGTGCTAGTGGTAATTATTTTCACTGTGATGCTGTGAAAGACCATAATATCACATCAACATAATATCATATCTTTTTTTTTTCAGATTTTTTTTTATTGTTGCTCAACTCCAGTCACCATCAGAAACATAATTGTGACCTTCCTGTATAAAAGTAGGGTTGAAAGGATTAATCCAATTTATCGTCATTATCGAAACAATCATCAACTAATTCAGCAATCATTAATTGTAAACTGGAAAAAAGGCCATTTGCTGAAAAAAAAAAGATAAACATATTGAGAGCGGAAATTAAGCCAAAACTGTACAAAATACACATTTTGCCTTTAAAACAAAAACACCGTTCCCTGTTTTATCCAAAACTACTCAAGTGGCATCTTTTTTTTCTTTTAACATTCAAACTGTTCAAATTCAGTCAAGGAATTCTATATTCTAGGCAATAATATGAAATTCCGCGTTTTAGGCAATAAATATCTATTTTCTTATTTAAACATAGAATTGAACTATTTTTTACTTTCATATTTTAATGTTTTAATAATATTGCGTAAGAAAGGACTCGCGTTAAGTAAAAAAATCTGCAAAATGTTACTATGTCAGCTTGTTTGTGTTTACCTTGGACATATTTTGCACAAACAAGCTCTTCAGACAGGCTGAGAACCACAGGTCTGTAATATTAATTTATTAATTCTACTTTTATTTCAATACATAGACAAAATTGTACAACTGCTGGATTGATTTTATTTTCTGTGGATCTTGAAAGCTAGGGGTGTAGCGATACATCTTTTTTCAGATCCGATACCGATATTACAGCTTTGAGTATTGGCCGATACCGATATTGACCCGATACAATGTCAGCGTGAATTATTATTATTGTTTTTGTAGTGCGGAACATTTGAAAAGGCTTGATCAAGTGATGTTACTCAATAGGTATGAGAAACACTGACACATTTATTATTATCCAGTGGGTTAGAAACGGTGCTGGATTGAAATGCTGGGGGCAGAATGCTTCTATCAGACATTTTATGCAGGCCGTTATAATCCGATACTCATTTTTGTTTGATATCGGACCAAAATCCGATATCAGTATCGGTTCAAGAATATCGAAAATGGTTCACTATTGCAGCGTTTCTCAGCAGGTCAGCCATGGAATATGAGCATGAATCTGTTTTGGTTTCTGTTGAATAATGATCCCTTTAGGGAGATTAGAAACAGTTAGAATCTGTATAGATCTTAACGCTCTTTTAAACAATTATGCTATGAAGCATGCAAATGGTCGGCCAAAACAGCTTCGGTTAATATTCTCCCCAAAACGACTGGTAATATGTCTGGTGAGCATTATGACTCGAGCCTCCTGTTGTGAGTCAGTGATGTTGAGGCCTGAACTGAAATCTGCTCATCTAATTTCAAATAGTTCTTCATCCTCCTGCTTAGAGGCCATTTAAAAAGCACTCATTCTGTCAGATCATCAGCTTAAATAGCAGCGCTGCACAAAAACAAACAGCCATGCTGTGATATGGAGATCATTTGTGTGATGCTTTAGAACTGCAGTTGTATTCTTAGATCAGATATTTGAAAAAAAAAAAAAAGAAACCCATTTTGGAGGAACAATCAAACTGTCACCCATAAAAACGGGTAAGAATAAAGCAGATTTCAAATTCGTTTGAGTCTTTTTGTTGTTTCTGGGTTACAGATAGGCCAGTGTGGGATAAAGGAAAGAAACACTATTTGTTCCACCATTCCAATTCTACTCTGCATATTGAACTCATTGTCTCTAAAATCTCAGTGTGGGACTTTGTTGGACAAATTGTAGTCAGTCACTTCAACTTTAAAGTAGGTTAGAGGAATAAATTTCTCGACATGGTGCAGTAATGCGCTTAAAAGTTACTGTCATTTCTAAAGAGGAGTTTTTTTTTTTTCCCGTTCATCTTGTGTTGATGTCCACAACATTTGTTGAGGTTGGATTACAGCTGCTTAACTTACCTTGAAAGCCGTCTCTTGAAACCACGTCGCGTCCATATCAACCGTGGTCCAATTGCAATATATAAAAGTGGTTGAATTTTCTTTGGTGTTGTGCTCAGGGGGAAAAAAAAAATCAGTTCTTTCTATTTGGTTTGTAAACATTAGACACGCCAACATCTAATATTTTCCTCATTAATTTGTTTTTAGGAACTATTATTACAAGCAGTGGTAGTATATCCCTCTCCCGGTGTAAATGAGAAAATTTGCAAGCTTATACTTTTATTTTAAAGAGGCAAAATCCTTATTTGGCTATAAGTTTTATCTTTAGTGTATTAGTGATTAGCACCGTTTGAATTAGTAATTATAAACAGAAAGAATGTTCAATCTTACTTAAATTTCTGAAATTTGCAAATGGCTGCCAACATTTCCAAGTGCAGCATGCTCTGTGACGGACAACAGTTTGAAACGAAAAAGACAAAATAAGCCATCTTTGCTTTGATATGTTCAGCTTTCCTGCTAAATATGATATTTATTTGGTAGTTAACTTTGAACTCATTCTATGCCGTCCCTAACTTTTATTTTAAACACCTCGCTAATATCAAAACAAACTAATTGAGGTTTATTCCCTCAGTAACAACTTCTACTCCAAAGAGTGTCATAATTAGGGCAACCAAAATTTTTACGTTCAGTGTTCGTAAAAATTGATTTTTGTGTTACTGAGCCGGTCATTTAGCAATTGCACTCACCAAACTATTAGTCTGTACATCCCTAACCTTTCAGTCTACTTTCCAGCTCTGTTCTAACTGGCTTATTTGCTTCCATCCACTTAATAGAAAAGTATGCACTTCCTTTTCAAGTTTTTTTTTTTCTAAACCTCCTTAGCTTCACTTGTGAATGGATCACTGATTACTGGCTATTGTTAGTGAGAAAGCTAAAAGAATTTGCTTCGCGGTTCTCAGCTTTCCTCTCTGAATCTTTTAACAAAATTTTCCGATCCATAAGGGATCATTTTGATTCCCGGTATTCCAGTAGTTTGGTGGCCAGGACAATTTTACCGCATTAAATTGTGTGAAGGTTGCTGTTTAAGTCAATGTTTTGTTAAAACTAAAGGTTCTGTATTCATACTTTAGCTTCCAAGCACTTCTTCAGGTGCTGGTGTAGTAATTGTAGTTATGTCTGTTTCCTATATACACGCATGGAAAACATTTAAATATGGACCTTTTATCCAGTGTTTGTGATAATACCCAACCAACAGGGTGTCTGCTGTGTAACAGGCTGGTAAGCTGGGACTCCGCAGGTAGCAGCAGAGCCTTTCAACAGATATTAGTGCAGCTGGTGGCCTGTCGTAGTGGAGGAAGTGGAACAGGAAAACTGCTTGCAGATCAACTTTAATGTCATTTTCAAACTGCTTTCTGCTTACGGGGCTTCTTTGTTTTTCATCTTTTAAAAGAATGTTTCGTCAAAACTTTTCTTTCTCCCTTTTTAACACATTGCTATTAAGCCTTTAGGCTGCTAATCAGCTAATTTGCATGGAGGGCAAAAAGGGACAAAATTAAATAAATAAGTAAAGACACCATTAAGTGGTTGATTAAATGTACCATGAGATAAACAAATGGTTAATTAAATGTTTAATTTATAGACAATTAGTTACATAAATTGTTAAAATGCAAACTCCTGCTTCTAGCTCTCCTTTACATCAGCCGCCATGGTTTTCAAAGGATGAAGCTAATAGTTTAGCATTAACCCCGCCCATAACTCCGCCCCTCGACTTTGATGGGCAAGCTTTGCAGATAAAATTACTTCATGGTGGCGCTGCAGGAACAGGAGCCGTGACGTAATTAAATAGTAAATCGATTATTATTTATTATTATTACAAGTTTGCATTTTAGCAATTTAATGGCAGGCTTAGAATTATAAATTAATTGAATTTCATTAGTAATGTAAATATTCAAATATGTATTTATTTTACATGAATTTATTATAATAATTGATTAATTTGTTTATTTAAATACATAATTTAAGCATTTAAATTGTTTATTTAAATGCTTAAATAGGTCATTTATTAATTTAACGTTTATCTATTTCATCATGATGTATTTATTTACTTAATTTTGTCCCATTTAACTTTCCATATATTTGGAGGAACAGGTCAGCGCAAGCCCCGCCCACAGCCCCGCCCCTCCACTTTGACGGCAAGTTTGACAGATAAAATTATCTCATGATCACAGTGCAGGAGCAGGAACCATAAATTAATTAGATATTTACTTACTTATCTGTATTGGCTAATATAACTTTGCATTTTAACGATTTAAAGACATTTAGCACATTATTCTTCTATTAAATAAATGACATTTAATTAAACATTTATCTGTTGCACGATAGTTAATTAATGATTTAATTATGTATTTATATTTAATTTTGTCCCCTCCATGTATTAGAAGAAACTGTAATATAAGGCCATTTACAGCACCGACGGGCCTTGCTGCTAAAATGTGCATTTTCTAGGTGTTAAGCTAGTTTTTAAATGCGGGTCAGCAGTGAGCTGGATGATAAAGTGTGTTGCTGCAGTGAGGTTAGATTCACCTCGTAACGAAAGGAGAAGTCCAAGTCATTGTTGCCGCGTTTTAAGTCTTTGTTCTGGTGAAACAGGCACCAAGAAGCAAGTCATGGTCGGCCTTGAAAGCTGTTCATAACACCCTCTGACGTTCTTTAAGCAAAGATTAGGGATAGCGCGGCATTAAAATTGCTGTTGGGGAATTGGTAAAGCCCTGTGTCATACAACAGATCTTCAATATTCTTACATAAACCAAACAATGAAATCACATCGCATCAGATTGGGCAATAAACACAGCCTTTCTCACATTTAAGTTGACTACTAAGCTTCAAGAAAGGCCTCCTTATCATCACCCTCATGTGTACTTTCCTTGACAGATATAAACGAAAAGATTGTTTCGAAGTAAATCCTTTTGGGCTTAGCGGTGTGCGTAGTTCAGACGTCGAAGGCTGCATTGATCATATTAACTTTCAGATAATCCTGGAATTCAAAAACACAACTAATGAGTGGGTGGGCTAATTTACATGTTTATGGAATTTTTCTTCCTTAAATTTTATTTATTTTTAATGTTTTAATAGAGCAACAAATCCCACCGTGACAAATTGCATTTTGATGTGCAGAATTGAATCTTTTTTTTTTTTCAGTTGAAAACATCTGTGGAATAATTGTAGTCCTGCTTCCTAACTGGACTTGGCATTTCCCCTGTTAGAGAGCCTCTCTGTGTGTGGCTGCATTATCCCTGTTTGGTTTCCAAACTATAAATATGTCCACTCAATCGCAGTGCTACGCAGAGACATCCAGAAACAGATGGTTTGTGCAGCCGGGCAGAGATTTGGGATCCCATAAAAAATAAAAAATGTCCTGGCATTCCTGCATTCTGGGCTTAATTCCCACCATGCACCTGTTCCCACACTGCCAACCTGGCTTACTCTGGGGTTGTGTGGTGAAATTTCCTGGCTTGGGTTATCTTCCTCTAGAGTCTCGCAAACTTGCCCTCGCTTCTCCTCGGAGCTTAACGGGGGCTTTGCGGTTTGAGAACAGCCGAGACTGAATGGTCCTGTCAGATACCCGCTCTCCACACCCTCAGCTTAACAAAAAAAAATAAAATACTGACAAGAAAGTGAAAATTTGAGTACAGCGTTTCCTCCAACCACACATCCTTTCACTACTTTTTTACATTTTTTTTTCTAACTTCTGCTTTCTCTTCCTCTCCCTACCAGGCTCAAGACAAAAAGAAAGCCCTGGAGGAGACCAAAGCCTACACCACGCAGTCTCTGGCCAGCGTTGCCTACCAGATCAATGCCTTAGCTAATAATGTGCTGCAGCTGCTGGACATTCAGGCCTCGCAGCTACGACGCATGGAGTCCTCCATCAACCACATCTCCCAGGTACAAAGGCCAGATCGACACCCGGTAGTCTTTAGTTGCGCCTGAGTTGCCGCAGATGATTTCGACACGAACCGTTTCACACACTGCAGGGTTTCCTCTTCATGTAGTTCAAAATAAAATCACAAGTAAAGCATATAACATGTATATATTTGCACACTTAATCAGAATTCGAAATTTTGAATTTAAATACCATAAAACATTAACATTTTCGCCTGTCTGGATGTGAAGCTGGCTACTGTGCGCTGTGCCTCTTTCAGGAGGGAAGTAAAACTAGAGACGATGGTCGGAAATAGAGGCAGAAAAAAGATGCAAGAAAAGTATCTGAGGAAGGTTAAGTAGAATAAATTTTTTGTTAAACTCTGTGAAAACAATCCCAATGTCATCAAATGTTGGATTTGAGCGACCGTAGTTACATTATATAGTTTTGCCTTCATGCCTAATGTTTCAGATACGTTTTGAAGGCTCCTCGATTTATTTAATCAGCAGCGTCATATCGCACGCACAGACCTTGGCAGCCTATCACCAAGGTTTAAAAAAAATTCCAGAGGAAACACTCCACCCTTTACCAAAATGTGTACCAAAATTTTGGTACGTTTTTCAGCCATATTAATCAAAATGGCTGACATCAGCCATATGGTTAATATGGCTGATTAGTAATTATCAATTTCAGCCATATTAACCAATATGGCTGAAAAACGTATCGCGATACAGCATTCTGGGAGATTTAAGCAGAAGAAAGCTTCATCTGTTCTACCTGTCCCAGCCAGCTAAGCAACGTTGGATGGCATCAATTAAAATAACTCACTCAGTGGTTGCCTATAAGGGTGCACCGATTGCAGTTTTCTGGTCGAATGCCGATATTTTAAAGGCCTGATCTGCCGATTCCGATTTTGGCCAATACCGATTTTTTTTGTCTGAAATGTCGGTAAATATAAGAAGAAAGTCACAAAGTTGGCAACATTTAGGTGACTGCTGTTCACTGCAAATGTGCAGATATCAAATCAAATCAAATTTTATTTGTATAGCACATTTCAGCAACAAGGCATTTCAAAGTGCTTTACATCATAAACATAAAAACA